>JAPMOR010115730.1:23195-82533 GCA_026543865.1 Argiope aurantia
GGGGGGGGGGGGGGTTCGCCAGCCACGTGTCTGAGTGTGGCGCGAACTGGTAGGGGGGTAGGGGTTTTGAATTTAAGATATGCCGAAAGTTCTCCCAGTTGGTGGAGAATTGTGCTGCTGAATTTAGAGAAAAGGTTCCAGTATTAAAAGTCAAAACTACCGGAAGGTGATCTGAATCTAAATAATTTAGCATTCTAATTTGAGAGTGGAAAGGAATTCGCTTTAATATTACGAAATCTAAGACGGAATCATTAGAGCTAACTTGATAAATGTGGGTTGGGGAGTGGGGCGCCAAAACATTGATTCCGTCCTGCGTTGCAAGATAATTATACAACTGTATTCCATATCTCGTGGTTTTGTAATTATTCCAAGCGATATGCCCTGCGTTCATATCGCCCGCAATGATGACGTTAGGGCCTAAATTTAAAAGTTTTTTCAATTCCTCCAGAGGAAAATTGCACGAACTCCCAGATCGTACATATGCTGACACAATTTTGAGAGGGGGGAGATTTCCTAATTTAACCTCAATAATTGTCGCGTCTATCCTCTCTAAAACGGGAGTGGGGATGACGTGATGTTCAATTATTGATTTCACATAAATACAAGTACCTCCGTAAATGCGCTGACGATTAAAACTATCTCCGGATCTACTATTTTTGTAAATCCGGTAATTAGCGATTAGGGGTGTGCACTCCGGGGGGAGTAGGGTCTCTTGTACCAATAACACATCAAGATTTTGCTCTGATACAAAGTCTCTCACCTCAGCCTTCCTGGGCCGCAGACTATTTGCGTTCCAGGTGCAAACTTTAAGATTATGCAAGTTTATTATATTGTTACTATTGAACATTAATGTTGGGGGTCGTAACTAAGACTGACGTATTCGTTGAATAAAAAATACGCCATATCAGCACCGTGGGATGCAGCACGAATTGCTGGTAAAGCTTTTTTATAAGCTTGGAGTAGAAGAGGTGCATCACACCAATCTTCTGTCATGAGTAAAGCTAGACCTGAAAAAATGTCGGTGAAAATTTTGGTATTAGTTGCATCCGCTGGGACCGACTGATTTTGAATAGGGGTTTTAGCAGCTGGTGAGATTGTTTCGCTCTCCACTGGGGTCTCTAATGAAGGAAATTCTGACTCTGAATTAGTCAGAATTTTTGAAAACGACACATTTTCTTCCACTTTTCTGAAATTTTTAAGAGGTCGGTGCGTCCTGGGTAAATCCCATATGGATTTTTTGGAGGGGTGGGATTTTTGGAAGTTAGTAGTGGTGTTGTTTCTACCACTTGGCTTAGGGAACCGGGGGCATTGGCGCCAGTTCGCCGCATGATCGCCTGCACAGTTTGCACATGTTAGTTTATCCTCATAAGCTAACGTACATTCTTTAGCTCTATGAGGTCCTGCACATTTGACACACTTAATTGGTAGTTTGCATGCTTCAGAGCTGTGGAAGAAGCCCTGGCACCGCCAGCATTGAGAAGGCCCCTTCCTTCCTCTGTAACGCTCCACTGAAATTTTTGTGCCAAACATTTCAGTGAGAGTGTAGACCGTTTCTGACAGAGGGCCGTTTGCAATTTGTGCATAGAATAACGGCATCGGTGACTTGGTCTGGAATTTTGACAGTTGAGTGATGCTGACAACTGTAAAGCCTTCCTTTTGCAATTCCTCTTTAATTTCCTCAATAGGAGTGCAGGAGGGAAGTCCTCGAAGTACGACCTTTATGGACCTATCTGTTTTTAACATAAAGGTTTTAAACTCAGCACCCTGAGCTTCGAGGAGATGGGAAAGGCTTCGGTGCTCTTCCTCGGTCTCTACTGTTATCTTTAAGAATTTATTGCTCATAACTGAGCGTAGGGAAGGAGCCTGTAATTTTAAAATGTTGAGCATTGTTCTAAAGTCTGCTCGGGGGGTAACAAAGAAGGCCGGCACTCTTCTTTGTTTTGGCTGTGCAGGAGGCATTTCGGCACCGACCTCGTTGTCTAACACAACCTCTTCAATTCCTTCTGGAAGTTGTTTGGTTTTAATTTCTTCGTTATTTTTGTCATTATTTAGTTTTAAGTTCTTAACTTTTCTGATGAGGAGGGCAGCCGGGGCAATGAACCCATCCTCATCTGCTACTCTTTTCTTTCTTTCCTTAATTGGACTGCCTTTCGGCGAAGTTTGATTTTTATTGACTACATTTCCACTAAGGTCAATTTTCTTTTTAGGAGTATTTTTTACATTTGATTTAACATTATTTTTACTTGCAGTTGAGGTTGCGCTAGAAGAAGAATTTTTGATCCTAACTTTTTCACAGATTAAGTTAAGTTTTCTAACATTTTCGGGAAGCTTGAAAAGGGGGATACCTAACTTAACTAGAATGGTATTCAAACAGCCGCTTACCAGCGCAATCTCCTTCTTGACTTGGCTGTGGCTTCTTTCGTCCTTGGCAGTAGCAAGGGCCTGGGCCCAGTTTCCCAGGTTTTCTTTAAGGGAGATGGCTTGTGTGACCTCCAGGCTGTGGGCAGCGATCTATTCATCCGTGATGACTATAGATGCCGGTGATATTGGCCTCTGATCCTTCGTACTTTCTTTCGTAGCTTCCTTTGTCACTTCCATAACTTCATCATCAGAAGAGGAGCTCTGATCCCTCTTTCCGCAAAGGTCCTGAAAAGGACCAGTCCGGGGGGTCATTGCTCTGGGTATTGCAGGCTTCGTTGGTGATAACACCAGCAAAAGCAGCTCTTGCTCCACCGGTGACGGAGCTCGCTCAACACACGTGTTCTCCATTTGGAGACCAAATCGAGAATCGAGAGAAACAGCCTTGATTCTTCAAACGAAATTTGCTCTTTGCAGGTGAGGGACAGTGGGAGTGATGTCTTGGCCAATAGGAAAGCAGGCTGTCAAGAGAGTAGAAGAGGGTGATGCAGAAAGGGTTTCTGAGTTCGGTGAGGGATAAACTATTGTTCGTAGGTGACCAATCAGGATGCCGGGTTATTGCAGAGGGATGACTTTACTTTTGGTGGGACTTAGCCGATCAGAGCGTTGAAGATTATCATCTTTTTCTCTTCTTTGTTATCTGTTTTCTTTGCCATCTTGGCTGCTTCTATTAATTTAGGGAATTCTTTAAGTACTTCTCTTAGTTCTTTTAGGATTTCCAGAGTTTCTAGGATGGAGGGGAATTCTTCATTAGTAGTCAAAGTAGGGTCCGTATGCTGTTTTCGAGGTGGGGGGACGGGTTGAGGGTCTTGATTTCTTTGATGCTTTCTGGTTATCTCTGCATAGGAGGGTCTTCCATTTATTGTTGTTAGTTTGGGGAATTTGATGCATCCTTTCCATGCGGCTGTATGTCCTATTTCCTTACAGTTTACACAAATTGGGTCTTGAATTTTTTCTGTAATACTACAGTTCCTGGTTGGGTGTGTACTACCACCTTTAATATACTTGGGAGCTAATCTACAGTTCCTTGCGGAGTGATGAAATCCTGCACAGTTGTAGCAGATTGTTGCAGTTGTTTTTCTTCTGTAGCTTTCTATGATTATTTTTGGATGGAGGAGGGTTTTTTCGTTATAAATGTTGAGGGCACTTCTAGACTTCTTGATCTCGAGTAGGAAAATTGGGTACAGGGTTTTTAGCTTGTAGTTTCTAAGTTGGGATATTCTTATTATGCTGTAGTTTCTTTCTTCAAGTTCTTTAATGATTTCTTCCTTATCTGTGTCTATGGGGAGTCCTTTCAGTATTACTTTTATTGGCCTTTCATAATTTTCAGATAGAACGAATTCTTCTTTTTTCTCTGTTGAAAGTTCGATGATCTTAGTTCTCTCTTCTTCATTAGCTGGTTGGATTGCAATCATATTTCTGATCAGTTTATTTTCCGTCTGGGGGAATTTCCTGTGCATTTCTTGAAGTGTGATGTTGCAGTTATTTGTTAATTTCAGATTGATAGTAGCAGGTCTATTGTTGGTTATTTCTTGACTTTCCTGTTTTTGGCTCAGTATTTCATACCTATTTGAAGTGTCCATGATTTCAGGTTTTTCTTCAGTTTTTCTAATTTTTGCAGCTTTTTTAGGATTTACTAGTTGGAAGTTTTCAGTGTTGATATCGTTCTTCTTGTGGTTTTCTTGAGTTGGGTTGTCAATATCCATTTGTTTAATTCCTGGTTCAGCTAGGTCTATTTCAAAGTTGGGGTAATTATCGTTGAAATTTTTGCATTCGTTGCTATGATTCTTAAAATATTCTATTTCCTTAGTATATTTGGTATGGATGATTGTAGAGGATTTTTGTTGGGTTTTTCCTTTGTAGTTAGAGTAGCTACTTGCCCTGGGAAATGCAACAGTGCTTGACCTACTGTCTGTTCCCGTTGGTACTGTGTGGCTGTATGAGAAGTTATATCCCCTTGGGGAATTAATTGACGATCGAGCACCTTTACTGCTCATAGAAAAATTGCTGGAACATAAGCTGTCATTACGCCCGTCCCCTTCCATGGCTGGAGACGGAATGGCAGGGTTTAGATATACAAATAGGTGTATTTAAATATAAAACATATTTTTATGTAAAAAGTGGTGTATTAAAGTGTTTAAAAATAACATTCTGGGCACTAAGCTAAAATTTCAATATCTATTTAATTTGTATATAGACACCTTGTTACAACATACCTATTTTGCCTTTTATTGTTTTGAACATGAGGCGATCAAAGTAATAAAAGTCAACAAACTTCAGTTCTACTGTTGCACCGATTCATCTTCGGAGTTGCATCAATGATCGTAGCGGCCTCTTACTGAGAGACAGGAATTTAGCATTGTGTGTCTTGTCTCTTCAAAGAAAAACAATCTGCAAAAGCTCTCTTTTAATGTTCAGAATAAACAAAATGAAATTTTATTTTTACTACTGGTATGTTGTATATATTCCTGTTAAACTTCGAAATTCAACATTATATAGAATATATAACCAAAAGCCGAAAAACTGGCGTTTATATTTGAAACCAGTGATAATATATCGCACATTTCCTACCCATTCTATAGAATCCTAAATGATAGACTATTTAAGTTTGAAATACATCTCGGATTCGTTTCGAATACCACGCGGGAAACCCGCGACTTTAAATCATAGGCTCAGAGTAAGAATATGCTGTTTGAGTTTTGCACTTTGCTCATGTATTTAAAAAAAAGTTTTACTTAATTTTTAAAATACGTATTTAAAATGCGCCAAATGATAGAAGATAAAGATATGGTTTTGAAAAGGGAGTCACAGCCAGTAGACGTGCAATGAAGAATCAATTATCTTTGAAATCATTGAGTTAATGTGAAAAACAGTTTGTTCTTAACCAGAGTTACTTGCAAGAATTTGATAAATGATTTCATAAAACCCTGAAGTTAACAATTAACTATCCCTGAAGTAACGGGATTATTGGTTTTTGAATCGCTATGATGTGATGTTTGTGGAAGTCAAAAATAAACCGATTTGTGTTTTGAAAGAATGCACCAATTCTTCGCAGAATTGCCTAATTGCGTCACGACCTTTACGTCATTTCACATAAACTTATTTGGCTGTTGAATACGAAAATTGAATAGAATATCGATTAAACTTTCACCTAAGCATGGAAACGTTATTTTTCATGATAGTAAACTGTACAAACACTTTTGTTAATCACTGTCAAAAAAAAAGTATTAAAAGGACACGACTGCATTTTTCAGCATTTATTTCCGCTGTCAGCTAGAATTGATTCATCTTTGTATCTCCACCAAATAAGGAATGATGATTAATTAGGATATATAAATATCATCTCATAAAATACAAGATGCTTAAGGGTTTGGCATAAAACAAAATCTGCAGTAGACTGCAATCTATTGCACTTATTGTCTTTGCTTAGGGCGCCATCTAGGTAATTCGTTATCAATATTGTGAATAGTTTAAAGTTCTTGCCAGCCGTGAAGCCTCGCTGTCCATAGTGCTAGGGCAGTTTCGAAAAGAGCTAATCAAGATGACATTAAATCTGACTAACGGAGCGAAGAACTGGGGATCGTTCAGTTTATGAGAAACAGAGCTTATTATTCTGGTATCAAAAAAACACGTGTATGTTCAAAGAAGTCAGTTATGCATATGCAGGTACATTGTGTCCTAAAAAAGTTCCAAATTTGTATAGGCATGACAATAAAGATGATGACTTGAATATGTTGAGCACTTTTGGTTCGAAATCTGGAAATGTTATGGAAGGTAAAATCAATTTAAAATCAGTCCCTAAATAAACGCAAAGGAGTAACATTAAATGAATACTGAAAAAAATATTTATCATGCCATCTTCGGTAACAATGGAAGTTCCCATTCCTGGCGTCGATAAGAGCCGATATTATTCGCCGAATTCTTTGTTGGTTGTGATGAGCATGATATATAACGGTGTCTATCGGTTTAGAAATTGTGTTCTTAGATTCTGAGTATGTTTCTGTAATTTCTGTAAACTGTGATCAAGCTTGCGACATTAAATCTTAAAGTTGGTGCGAAACCAAAGAGAAACCTTTTTTAATTTTCATAGCAAAGACAGGACATAAACGGAAGCTCAGTAAAAATAAGTTAAACTTAGATCAAAAGAAGTTACCTTCAATGCCTCGAAGATCTGGAATCGCATTATATGTATATATTAGATTGTCTCGGGTACCTAAGATTGCAATTGGATTTTTAATTGTCAGTACAACAACCATGATATTTGATTGAATATCTCTTCAAAAGATGCAATATATTTTCCGATGGAGAGGTTTAAAGAACGTAATATTGACAAGAATCTCCATAATTTTATTCTAAACAGAGGACTTCTGCTGTGTGATGCTTTTCATTTTTTCATTCTTCATATCTAAAATAATGGTGCATGTGGTGATTGTCTAGAATACTATCAGGGAAATGTTGCCAATAACGATGTAGAAGCAAAGGTAGTTGGTTCTGAAAATTATCCTCAATATCCTACGACCAGGAACGAAGAACTGAGCATCCTAAGCAAAGATGAACATTGTATTTGAGGGAAATGCCTTTTTGTTAAATTCGTAGAAGACTTCTTAGATGAGTATCACCCCACCCCCCTCAAAAAAAATATTGCTATCTCTGCAATCAGAAATATGAAATTTTTTATTCAAGTTGACAACAGCATTTAGATGTGGGCTTTTTAACAACAGGCATAAACGGAATTGACACTAGTTTTAACGTCGTAGCTTCGGATTGAGATAAAAATTCAATGAATTGTTAATCGTTTTTCGTTCTAAAAATGTAAGTTATATCCGAAAAATAGGGAAAAGTGGTGCTGGGTTTTCAGCCACACACACACACAAAAAAAATACAGATTGAAAAGTAGGACAGTTCCCAACATCTTTTACTATTTTTCCAGAAATTGGTTTGCTATGATGCTACCACCAATTTTTATAGATTAGGAAAATTGAAACCTATAGAAATGCTGAAACTGCCCAAAATTTTTAGATCGATCAAATTCTTTCTGGAAACTACTGTTCCGCCAGAAGAATTTTTGAGTATTGGGGATAAATTAGTGAAGCTTTTGGATGGATTTTAAAGTTATACAGCAGTGGAGAAGCCCAATTTAGGGATTTGTAAAGTATAAAGAAAAAAAAATAGATTCTTTCATTTTCATTTTCTTCATCAAGTTTTCTTCATAGTAATCATGAGTGTCAACTCTATGATTGGTGGTTGAAGGCCCCAGCTGGTGGCCAGTATATAGCAGTAATCTTCATCACTCTGCTGTACGTGAAGAGATCTTCAAAAATCTCAAACGTTTATCCAGAGCAAATTTTGACTTGCAAAAGAAATGATAAAACAACACTTTAGTAGTAGTGACGGTCGGGTCGGACACTGTCGTTTTGCGGTTACAGAGCATTCAAAGTATTTAGTGGTCATCTGAATAAAATACTGTAAACAAAATAACCGTGCCATCAGGGTTGTCACAAAAGAGCCTACGTTTGTGACACTACGTTTTGAGATTTATTACAGAATAAAATTATAACGGCCTAGACAGAATATTCTAAACATATATTTCTAATCATATGCAATTTATTTAGAACATGTGGTTTTGATATATCAAGGTTTTTTTTCCCAAATTTTTTATAGTTTTAATATTTTAGAAAAATTCCTGAATATCATTGCCTTTGAAATTATTTATTGATAGTTTTTTTTGTGTGTGCCATATCGTTCGTTCTTATTTTCCCTTAAGTTTTGTCTAGCTTTTTTCATTTTTATTCAGTTTCTTTTTTCCTCTTAAGTAGGGGAAGAAGGATTTGTGAAGTGAGAAGGATTTTTGAAAAAGACTGCGCTGTAAAAAATTTCCACCTGCGAGTGCAACATAGAATTTGAGGTCTCCCTAGGTTTCGAGTCACTTTCAATGCCACTGCGTTAAATCGCCAACGATAATATTGAGAACTATCCCGCGTCTTGAGCGTATTACGGTTGCCCCTAAGATCATGTGTAGATATTTCCTTGATTACTTCGTTGTCACATATATCTAGCTTTTGATATCAATTTACTTCAGTTTTTCTAAAATACTTCTAGATTGGGTGTAGTTTTAGAGAGCGGCTGGATAGAACGGTGCACCTTACCGTGACCTCCGAGAGATAAGGCCTGCTGGCTGTTGTAATGAGTCATCACGCCTAGGCGGATGCTCCGAGAAGGACAGAGATTAACATAACGCGTAATTTGCGATGTATAGCGTTATGCTTCCTCGACAGTTTTCGTCAAATCTCTAAATTATCAAATAATTGCATAGATACTAATTAAAAAATATTACTTTGTATTTAAAATATTGACATTTAAATAATTACAATCACGGTTTGAGAATTTCCGATATTGAATATCACATTTTCTTGACAACTTTTGTTATTAAAAACACATTCACCGAATTATTAAATAGGTGTATACTGTCTGTCGATCACAAGAATAGCTCCCGCCAAGAAATCTATCTAGTGGCGGTCGCTGTAGCAACAAGACTAGCTCATTTCTAATGGGGATTAAGCGTGTAGGGAATTGGCGGAATTAAAGGTTACATCACGTCATTCGTCTTCTCGGATTTAAAAGAGTTGCTCGTGTTATCTTATCCTTGTGTTTATTTTACTTTTAAAATTATTTGTTCCTTACTGGTTTAATTGATTTTGCTAATTTGCTAAACTTGCAAGATGGCCTTTAAGTTAAGGAAGGGGGAAATTTTGAAATCGCAGGCACGTAAAATTGTATATGATGTTGCGGAATTTTATTCCAATGACGCTTCATCGAAATCTGCATTAATTCCACTCCCACAAGCTCTGAAAAGGGCTTCTCAAGCAACTGGAATTTCTGAAGCTACAATAAAAAAAATAATAAAGGAAGTTTCATCATCGGGCTCATTGACAGTTTTAAAATCACCCGGTAAACACCATAAAAGACCTAGTGAGCGAAACTGTGAAATAGACGACTTTGACAAGTGTTTTATACGGAAAACAATTCAAGACTTTTACATAAAAGAAAGGAAAGTACCATCCCTCAGAAAATTACTACCCGTGTTGAAAGAAAAAATTGGATTTTCGTGGCAAAAAGACACATTGTGCAAAGTCTTACATTCAATGAATTTCCGATGGAAGAAGTGCGTGAATAATAGAAAAGTACTCATGGAAAGACCAGATATTGTTTTTTGGAGACACAGATATTTGAGAGAAATGAGATGTCACAGGAAAGCTGAACGACCGATTGTCTATATTGATGAAACTTGGGTAGACAGCAATTTGACATTTAAGAAATGTTGGCAAGATGACACAGTTTTGGGAGCTACAGCAAATGTTAATTCGAAAAATCGACTTATAGTTGTTCATGCTGGGTCATCAACGGGTTTCCTTACGGGTGCTTTAGTAGTATATAAAGCATCAACAAAAAGCGGCCACTATCACGGGCAAATGAACTATGAAAACTTTAAAAAATGGGTGTTGGGAAAACTTCTTCCAAATTTGCAACCAAACAGTGCCGTATGTATGGATAATGCATCGTATCATACGACTGTCGAAAACCGCACTCCAACGAAGTATTCTACAAAAAAAGTTATGACTGGTTGAGAAACAACGGAATACCCTGCGATCAAAAAATGCGAAAAGCGGAACTGTTCTCTCTTATAGACAGTAATCGTCCAAAGAAAATTGTCTATAAAATTGATAATTTAATAGAGAAAGAAGGACATGAAGTTATCCGACTACCTCCTTATCATTGCGATTTGAATGCAATCGAATTTGTGTGGTCCTCTGTAAAAAGAATAATAAAGGAACGAAATGTTACTGGCGATTTAAGTTTGGACAATCTGAAATCTCTTCTTCAAACAGCTATCACTGAAGTTACTTCGGCAAAATGGACAGCGCATTGCAAACATGTAGAAAAGCTTGAAAATAATTATTGGGAGAAAGATGGACTGTTAGAAGATTTAGTGGACGAACTGTCATTTCAAATTGATACCAATGATGATTCTGATTCAGAAGAAACTGAAACTTATGAGAGTGATTTAGAGGATTTTGAAATGCTTGAATGAACATTATTTTCGAAATTTTGACGGTATTTTATTTTATTTTACTTTTAAAACTGTTTTGCCTTAGAAATTGTTGGAAAATACATGCTGAAAGTTTAATAATCAACGAAGTTCTGTCATTGTATTAATAATCAAAAGTCCTTGATAATTATTAATAGTTATGAAAATATTAAGCAATTATTAAAAAGTTAAATAATTACTTTTTTATTGTAAAAATTTTCATTTTTATTACATATTCATTAATATTTCATTTTTATGTCTAAAAGTTAAAATATTATTATATAATTAATATATTAAACATTTTTTTTTCACTCTTTATAAATCAATTAAAAAAAATCGCCAATACGTCATCAAGGCGATCAGTAAGCCAACATGGATGCCTTTCTTTTTAAATCTCCTATTGAAAATAGAGCAGGTCTTGTTTCCACGGCAACAGACTATCGTAGACATATTGGCGGGAGCTATTCTTAAGGTAGAAAAACAGTAATAATTGCTTATTTACGAATTATTTATTACTAGCCGCCTTTATTACTAGCCAGCCGGTTCGCCAGTATTACCGCTCGCTACAATTTTCAATTAAATATTTTAAGTAACTGATCTCTTAATAGATTCTCAAACAAAACATTTTTAATCTTCAAATTTTGGTAGTCATACCAAACCATTGATTGATTGAAAATACACTCTTCTTTGTCTCAGGGGATAAAAAAAAAAAAGAAAACACTGGTAACTCGTAGGTTAAAGTTTGAATATAGAATTAATTCCTGCATACGCATGTGAAATTTTAATGCCAAACAACTATGTAAGAATTTTACATATAACAATTTCATAAATATTTGAAACTTACATTATTTTTTGTCTTGACAAATAAATACAATGAAATGAAGTGATCGGTTGCTATTTTTCAATTCTGTCAAATGAAGCTTGAATTTTTTAAATGGTATTTTATCTTAGCTTTTTTGTGCAATTAATATAATTCGAATAATAAAAATTTGAAAATTTATTCCTTTTAATTGAATTATTAGCTATTATACTGAGAACGAAGCATCTGGTCGCTGACGAGAGCTTGTTGTTGAATGGTATTATATTTTCTGTTTTTTGAGAGAAGGTTATTATATATTAAAGCCAACATTTTAAATGAATTTAAATTATATAGAATTTACGAGAAATTAAATGTTATTTAAATTTCTCAAACCTAGGTTATTAGCATTAAATAAAATTTTTTGATCGTGGTACTTTTTGTGATATTTTAAATGTAAAATTTAAATAGTCTTCAGATTATTAAAGAGTTAACTAATTAAGCGACTTACAGCGTAAGAAAATTCATGTGTGCTTGAATGTTCAAAAATAAAATTTGCATTCTGAAGATTTTGCAAAATTCCTCTTTTTAACTATTAATCATATTGGTCTTTTTTCAATCAAGTGAATTTGTTGGACTGCATATGTAATGCTTGAATATGAATTTGTACAAAGAATTGTTTACATAATTTTTTTTTCCTTTTTAAAAACAGCATTTTATTTTCAGAACTCTGATTATTAATGTGAAATTGTTTTGTTAAATTAAAAATCAGACAGAATTTAAAATATAAATGTTTTTTTTTTTAAATTTTAATGTGTCTATGAAAGTTAAGACATTATAGTCAAAAAAGTAATTATTCATTTAGAAATGAAACTTTTAAAAACCAGTTTTTACACAATGGGACAAAAATACAAGACAATATGACTATTGTGCAACTTTATATTTTTGATCCAATAGCTTTATTCCTAAATTCTCTAAAATTAGATTCTTGTAAGGTGCATATTTAAATTGTAGTTCACAGCATGATTAGTATTCTTGTTCCATATTTCTACCATTGTCTCATTTTTAGGATCGCAAAGCTCAATAGAAAAATCTGTCGAAAGTTTTCTTTTTCTAAAATATGTTTGTACAAAAAAAAAAAAAAAGTATCGAGATCTTTCCTTATAAATGGAATCATTGCATTGGGCTGTCTGTTATAGACTAAATATTTGTTTTCGTGAAGTATTTGCATTTTGTATAAATTTTTCAGCATGATAAAAATAAATTTGACAGCACTTTTTATAAATGTAAAGAAAACATTTCATAAAACATGAATAAAAAATAATAAGAGTAATTTAATATAAACGAGTTAATTTTTAACATAATGTTTAATAAATCTGTTATCTATTTTTGAATTTAATAATTCAAAATAGCATTGCGAACACATAAAATATTTCTTGGCTATGAATCAGAAAGAACATTTTCTTGCATGCGTTTTTATTTTTTTAATATAACTCTTTGTGCTGCTATGTTGAGTCTAACTTGGTATATTCTTAAAAATGCATAGTTTTTATATTCTTGCTAAATAATGGTTATTATGGCTATTGTTTAATAGCAAAAACTTCTGCATTAATTTTTTTCGAAGTATAACAAGTCTATAACTATATTTTTGAATGCCTCAATCATTAAAAGGATTTTTTACACTTACACATGCATATTTTTATTACTTATTTTAGAGGCAAGAGGTTAATTCTGAGAACAGTCATTGGATCAGAATTTCAGTTTTTCGTTAGAAAACTAGCCAGATAACTATTGAAGACTGATATCAATGTTTAATTAATATTTTTATTTTTAAGTATTAGTTGCATTTTATTTGTGAAACATGTTTAATCATTGTGGTCATTTATTAAATTTAGATTACAATTATTTTGTTGAATGTTAGTTAACTTCCCTTCCATTAACTTTTGTTCCATTGAAGTTTTTTAAATATTTAATTTCTGATAATAGTGATTGCATGTCATTTTAATGCATCGAAATTTGAAAGTGTAACCTAATACAACTCTTTGTACCTGGCAGCTGGGGAAAATTTTAAAATAAATAATTTAAAAAGAAAAATATGTAGAAAATATTTATTTTGCAGCTTTAATAAGACTTAAATATAGTAATTATTATTATTTGAAGTTTTGATAATCTAAAGAATATATTAGCTTTTTTTTAAACAAAATTTTTTAAGTAATTATATATTAAAGAAATGCCTGCATAAAATAAATTGGTTTTATAACAAAATCTGGCATTTGAATAAACATTGAATTTAGAATATCCTAAGCAACATGCTACAGTAAGCCTTCAAAGAAAATATAACATTGGAATGTTGTTTGGGATTTGAATGTTGTTTAGCACCTTTCCAAAAAGCTTATATCTAAGTTAAAATTCATATCTTTACATTGAATGTGAACAAACTAGACGATGTCTTCAAAATATTTAATTATTACAGAGGAGTTTTTATTTTCTTAATAGTAGCAACCAAACAAGATTACAATTCAAATTTTATCTGCTCTGCTGATTAGATAAAAAGTAACAACATGTCAGCTGGTCTCTTGCACACAAAATGGTAGAGGAATATAAATTGTCCAAAAGTATAAAACTTTCTCCTGCTGATATATTTCATGTAATTAAATCTTATTAATTTTGCATTTGTTTCTTGTTCTTTTATAACCATTAATTCTTTTTAACTCATCAAAATTGAAAGCTGCTTCATATATAACCATTTATTATATGAATATTATAAGACAATAAGCCAGTTGCTAAAGGTAACTAATATTACATAATGAAAAAAAAATTATAATTTGTAAATGAATGATAATTTTATTATTCCCTGACTTATGTATAAACTTTCATTATGTTCTATCAATCTATTATTCTGTGGCATTTCTCAGTAAGGTTTTTCTTTGATAATTTACATGAATTGTTTTATTAATTTTGTCGTGCATTGTGACATCTAAAAATATCTTTCAGCATTTATATTTTTAGTTGCCAGTTGGATTACATTATATTTATTCCAGCTCATTTTGCACTACTTAATTATAAGCAGTTTTTTCTTCCTTCAAAAACACTTAATGAATATCCTTTATAAGACTTAAGTCATTTAGAAATTATTTAGCTCTTCATACTTTTATATATTTTGTATTTAAAAGGATTCTGGCCTGCCCAGAAAAATCGCTAAATACATTTAAAAAATTACTTTCAAATAATATTCTTTTTAACTTTAAATAATATTTTGTTATCAGCCTGATCACATTCTTTTGTCACTAATCTGTATGCAGAAAGTCATTTGAATGTATTGGGAAAATTAGAGAGAATATTAATTCACCTCCTAGTTAAAGAAACTTATTTATAATTCAGCATATGTTCATTCTTTTATTTTTGCATATTGAAATATATATCCTAATATTTGATGGATTTCTCATATTCTCAACATAATTCTACAACATTATAGGTATCTTAAATGAAGTGTATAATATATTGTTTGACACTGAGTAATTTTGATGTTAATGAAAATGCTTCTTTATTTATATAAATGGAAATGTCTCTTTATTTATATTGTTTCATGTCATTATATAATGATGGTCACGATTTTTTCTTCTTTTCTATAACCATGAACAGTAAAGGAAATGAATGTTGATAATTTTAATAACAATTTTACAATATTAAGAGGTTAATATTGTCAAATGTAATTAAAATTTGACAGTTATTTATTTCTTAAAGTAGAAGGCATGTTTATATTTGAAGTATGCAAGATGGATATTTTATAGTTTCACTCTTTTCTGTCCAATTAGTAACATAAATTTGCCTTAGCCTTACTGATAAAAGTCTCCTCCTTCTTGTAAATTATTCTGCATAGAAAAGCTATGTGAATGTTCTCTTGAATATGATCAATAATACAAGAATACCATATACCGTAGAGCTTACTTTGTAAAATAAAGGGTAAGATTTGAAGCAAAATGACATGATAAACTGAAAGTGATACTGGGACATTCAGAGAGGCTGCAATGCATTTTATTGAAAAAAAAAAAATGGAAGAAAAGAATGATTTTTTTTTACTCGAACTGTAAAATTATAAGAAACAGAAGTATTTTTTATTTTATCAGCTCTGCTGAAAATAAATTCTGGTATAGTATTTTTTTAAAAGTGTATCTGTATTTTTAAAAGATTGATTTTTTCCTTATGAAATTCGTTTATTTTGCTTTGCTATGAAATAAATATATTATTTTCGTTGTAAATGCTTTCATTTCAAAATAGTAGTGAATGGCAATTTATATGAAATCAGTTTAAAAATTTATATAAATAATCTAATCTAAATTATAACATCCAGTCAAAGCTATAAGCAACTAATATATAAATTATAGTGCTGCCCTTTATTGGCTTACAAGCCTTCAAGGGGCAGAGGGAGATGTTTATCATGCCTTTTCAATTATAGTAAATGAACTGCATTTTTATTGATAAAAATTCTTTTGAATAAATTTGTTGAAACTTGAAAATTTCTTTTGTAAGAAATATTCTCTCAGAAAATTTTCTTGCAGTACAAATAAAAAATATCTTCATCATCTGAAAAAGTATGAATTTAAAATTATTTTTAAGAAATACCAATTACATGTTAGTAGTGCTGCAATTTTCTTTAAAAAAATATAAGAAACATTCGAATATTTCTGAAAATAATTTTGTTATAAGGTGACCTGAATAAGTTAAAAAAAAAAAAATCTTTAAAAGGATAGACGTTGCCTTACCTCCTTTAAAGGGTTACAATTTTTGAACTTGAAAAGTGTGCATCACTCTCTTTATGAAAAAAATGTCTACAAAATCAAATGTTAGATCAAGCAAATATCTATTAAGAAGACAATTGCATTTATCAGAGGTTATTATATTATAATGGCAATAGTAACGAGATCACGATATAGCGAGAAATATCGATATATGTTAGACTATATATAGCGATGGTAAAATCTGGTTATAGCTCAACCCTTAGCAACACTAAGGTTATTTTCGAAAATACTTCATAATTTTGAACGGTGGTCGGGGAGCGTGTCAGTGACCCTCTTTCCAAGTTTCCGCACCATACCAGCATAAAAGTATTAGGTCCCGACGGATTGGTTCGTATACATGACGCTCTTTAGTGTAATCGGGTCTCGAACCCTCCGATCCCGAAACTTCACTATTAGGCCATTGCGGCCCATATATTGATTTCATCAGAAAGTTTCTGTGAAAATTCTACAGTGAGGATCCGAACTGCGCCTACTCTAAATATTTTGATAATCCATTATTTAAAATTTTTTTGTTGATCCTTCTATTCTCTTCGTGTTCTCTAAAAATATCACCATATTCAAATCAGATAAGATCATATTCAAATGCGATGCCTTCTCTCTATTCTCCGAAAGAGAGAAACAAATGCCTTCGGATCGGGAGAGTAACACTGATTGGTCCCCGTGTCTACTTTTTTTGTTTAGTACCCACTCCAACATACCGAGAGTTCGGCTGGCGACCGTTTGCCTTCTCCAAGTTTTCGGCGAGTTTTCCCTAATCACCAATAGATGGCGCTAGTGATTCATCAACAACTAAACTCCCCAAATTTTCTCATCCACGATGTCACGTGAACTGAATAGTTACTGGGTTTGGAAAAAGGAGGGGACTCTGTTTCCGGGTCTTTTTCTTTTTTTCGGCTCTCAATTCACTTAAGAATATCATTTTCCATGTACCTAAAATAATTCAGTGTTTTACATGAATGAATTACTGTAATGAAAAAATTTCTTTTTTATGGAGCTGTTTTCATTTAGAAATCTTATGGGACGAAGAAGCTTATATTCTTGCGGAGACAATCAAAAGTCACGTGTAATCGAACTTATTCAGATTAAAGTCTAGTATTGTTTAAATTAGAATATTATTCTAGTAATATTTCGAATTGAATACCGTTTCCACTTTATATATTAATTTCAAAAAGTTAGTACTTTATAATATTAAAAAATATATGAACGTATTATTAAATATATTTTGCTAAAGAGTTTTTAAAAAATTACTTTTAAGTTTTGGTTATGCATTTTTTATACGCTATGTACTGAAACCAATTTTTTAGAAAAGATTTGCAATTATGCGTTTTGTTATTTTAGTTCTTCAAAACTATACACCTTAATCTATTTATATATACATGAAATTAAAATCTATAAAAGAGTGTTAGGTTTTGAAAGATTGTAAGAGGAAAAGAGCCTCAAGATTTAGATTGCATAAAGGCTTAATCCGGCCATGATTACAAAATTGTCTCGAAACAAGTCTCGGGAGTACAAGTTAGAGTATTTGTACTTGTAAGTAGTAAAATGTTCCTAACTCTAGGCTTCTTGCACAAATTCTATCCTTTTGACAATTCATTTTGCATCAGACGATTTAAAGGCAGCAATATTTTCCACGCCTTGTTACAATACGTGAAGCATTCAACTTACAGAGTTATACTGGAAAGAAGAAAGATTTCAAATTGTTCAAATGCGACCACCTTGGTGCTCACCACATTGAAAATATTACTCTACATTCCTTTCAGAAATATAAGGAATTATTCAAATTTTTCATCCATTTGAATCATTGTTCTAGTCTTTACCATTCAACTCCACTTCTGGCACCAATTACGGTCCGGACGGGTGGGTGGACTGAATGGACTTTAATTAAGAAGGCACAAACGAAAGTTTTTTCCAGTAGTCATTTAAAAATATTACAATTGATAAAAGGAAAACAAACAAGTTTTCATTAGATTACAACAGTAATTAGATTAATAATAAGATTAATTAATAATTAGATTACAGCAACTAATTTATTGACAGAGTACGGAAAAAAACTGAAGGCGTTACACGGCAAATCGGCGCAGATTTGCTCAAGCCTTGCTAACAAAAATCACTTTCGTTCAAGCCTACCTTGACATCTATTAGCTGCTCAGGGGATAATGACCTTTGTTGCTATATATTCCATATTATTTTCATTCAAGTCATTTCAATCCTATTCATTTGTTATTTTAATTGTGAAAATTTAAGACTGACATAAGGCTCTTTCGGGTCATAGTCTAAGTTAACAATATGTTTCGTTTCCAAGGAACATCCGAGTCTTGTTATTTCTAATTCGTTGGAACGCTGTCTTTAATATGAATTTAAAAAGTGTAATAATTATGAAATAATTAAAAGTCTTAGAAATATGAAAGTAAGAAATATGAATAGGAGAGCAAGGAGGACAATTGTACCTTGTCGGTAACCACTCCCCCCCCCCCCACACACACACGTCGGCAAGAAATTAAGATTTTCGTCGGTAAAAATTTCGGAAGGGAGGTGCGGCGAGCTGAGTATCAAAGATACCGATAAATTAAATCCTATCATAAAGCTATTTCTTAATTTGATGATTCGATGAGCAGCAGTTAAGCTTGCAGAATGTCGGACATCAAATTCTGTTGTCTTTCATCCAGTCTGTATAGTTTGCACTAAATTAGGCAAAATAACCGCCATAGTGATAAGACGCCATACAAGACCGGAGCATTCGGATAATACAAATACATAAGGGCCTTCTGACTTGCTTTCCTCGCTCCAAATTTTATTGAAAACTTAAGAAACGAAGCGATATTTTATTTGTCCGATCGTTTCTTTTTGCAGCAATCAATTTGTATAATTTTATAATTTATTATATTTTCCTTCCTTATGATATTTCCTTTTTTTTTTTGTGAATGACTGAAGCCAATCTGCTAAAAACAGAGACAGCTACTGTCAACACTTTCTTGTTAAAAAGAATTGCTTTGTTATTGTCAAGTATGAATTCTATATAAACTAATTGTGTAAGTAAAATGTGTGAATGGAAATTAGATATACCTAAATATAAAATATGTTGTTTTGGCAAAGAACAAGTAAGTTTGAGTTAAAAAAAAAGATTAGTCGATTAAGTCCCAAATTATACAATATTATATATTAATAAATAAAAGTAAAGAAGCCCCCCCCTCTCCACATCTCATCTGTATTAGGCTAATTTTACTTTTTGATTAATTTGCTCTGTAGGCTTGAAACTTAATATGTACTGGACAGATTGAAAATAATTTAGACTGCAATAGAAATATATAATATTAGATATTGCATATTATTACATATATAATATTGCAGTATTTTAGGGAGTCAGTTTTTAAAAAATTTTAGCATATTTGTTAATACAGATAAATTCTTTTTGTTCTTAGTTTAAAATTAAGTTAAATCATCTTACTGTATATACAGAGATACACTTATGTAATCTGTAGTTCTTTATTTTTTATAGAAAGGTAAATTTAAGTATCTGAAATTAGTTGATAGATGTTATGATATTGAATTGTGTAAAATTTTCAAAACTATTTTTATATTTGTTATATGAGCTTTTAATTATATTTTTCTGTTGCATAATCTTTTTTTTTTACCTTAATTTCATTATTAAAAAAATTTCTATTTTCTTGTCTTGCAGCATTTGCAAGAATGAAATCAGAGATTTCTGCATGATCCGAGACTGAAAAATATAGCAAAGGTTGCTTTTTTTATAATTTTTTTTTTCATTTATGTATTATTTGCAGTTTTATGGTAAATTTCTTTAAGCAATAATAGTGACGTAAATTAAATTAAAACTACACTTCGGTTACTAAAATTAGCTCATGTTTTAAAATGATTTCCTTCTTATTCTGATTCTTGCAAAAAGTTATTTCCTTTTCACTTCTAATGCTATCTTTGATAGAAATTGTTATATCAACCCTTTGAATGAAAATGATGAGTCCAACTCATTATGAACTTTTTGAGCTAATTGAGAATGATTGAATGCAATTGCCAGAAATTGAGAGTTGATCCTTTATATATATATATATATATATATACACTGGTGTGCAAAACTTAAGCAACAATGCAAATTTTAAGCAGATAGCCATGAAATTGCAGAAAAGGAGTTCTTGCGATCAGTATAATGAACACGTAATTCAAGAGAAAGGTCATGCGTATGCAAATGTCAGGAACAAAACGTCACAGGCGACGTGAGCGTACGCAAAACACGTGCGGAAGGCGCGCGCAGCTCAACACTA
Organism: Argiope aurantia; assembly: GCA_026543865.1. NCBI lineage: Eukaryota > Metazoa > Arthropoda > Arachnida > Araneae > Araneidae > Argiope > Argiope aurantia. The sequence continues at coordinate 43,572 of JAPMOR010115730.1, forward strand.
CAATAAAAGGAAGGACGGAGACGCAATTAAAGACATTCGCTGCAAGTGCACGTGAGTTAATTCATGAAATATGGCTAGCAGAAATCATCTGGACGATTTCACACGTGGAAGAATGATCGGAAAGCTGGAGGAGGGTCGTAGTGTGACTAGTGTAGCTGAAGAGTTCGGAATCAATAAAAGTGTCGTTTCGCGCGTTTGGAAAGCCTTCCAAACCACAGGTACAGCTCTGAGAAAGATTGGTGGTGGCCGCCCCAGGAAAACAACTGCAGTGGATGACCGACATATAGTCCTGCAGGCGAAAAGAACCCGAAAGCAGTCAGCGAGCGCCATTGCTCAGCAACTGTGTGCAGCAACGGGGCGACAAGTGTTGCGTTTGACTGTGTCCAGACGCCTTCACACAGGTGGCCTATTCGCCCGCCGTCCTGAACGCTGCATCCCTTTGACAGTTTCCCACCGGCTGCATCGTTTAGAGTGGTACAGGGAGCACAAAAACTGGACATTTTTGCTAGTCGTCTATTTATTAAAAATGCAACCTGTAGCAGTTGCATTACTCAACCAATAGACTTCCAGACAATTCAAATTCTGTCTCCTTGCTGGGACGTCGTCGGAGCCAGAGGGGAAGGATGTAGCAGTTGCATTACTCTTATCTTCTCTTTTGGATACTAGATGGCGATGCCTGATTAGGCCATCCCATATGTTATCCCATAATGCATTGCGATTGTAATTAGAAGGAGATGTGAGCTGAACTAAAAGCCGCGCACGTGAATGTCTTATCTTTGTGTTTGTTTTAAGTGTGTGAATGTGATTATTAAAGAAATGTTTCCAAAAACATTCGTCCTGTTGCTTCCTGCACAGATCATAATAATCTACATACCACCACAAACTTTATTTATTTTTTAGAAGACACTGATTTTACTTTATTTATGTCAAGCTGGTCACAGAGAAACATTCTAAATTTCCTTCTTTTATTGAAATATATGTACTCTATATGTCCCTCAGATATCCTGTCCAGTTTTTTAATGCAATACATTTTTTCACCCATCAACATGGTCTCTTCATATTTGACCCATGGTCTTTATACACTTTTTATATTTAGTATGATTAAAATTTATTATGATATTATATAGGTAAATATATTATATATTTTACATATTATAATTTGTTGATAGATTTTTATGTATTAAGTATGTTATTGTCTTTCAATAGCATTTTGATCATGGTTATTTCAAATAGCACATTTATTGCACACTTGCAAGTATGTATAGGATAGAAGAAGAATAGGATAGGAAAAGTCGTGCAGCATTTTCTGTTCTTTATCATAAGCACCTAGCTATACCTTCAATTTCTTATGGAAGGGAGAGTGGGTGAATGGAATGATGAAAGAGGAGAGTGTAATCACATTGACTTTCATCCAAACAAAAGTACAGCAGAATTAAAAAGAAAAAAAAAAGTCCCCTTTCTTCAGACCTGCACACCCTTCCTGTGAGTGATATATTTTTCAAATAATTTTAATTCTAAACACACAAAACATAACTGCACATAAACATACAAAAATTATGAAAGTAGTGAAATATTTTCTGTGGGATATTTTAACTTTTTATTGTTAACAGCTTTTGTAAAGCAATCTATAATTAACATTTAAGTTTGTACATATTCTAATTTAATTACATTGTCTTTCAGCAAATCCTTCCAGGAAAGGAATTGAAATAGGAAGGAATTGCTTAATAAAATCATGCCACCATAAAATTATTTATCATTTTCCTCTCAACTAACATTCTAAAACCTGGCTTGTTATTGTATTTTTTTTTTTTTTTGGCACCCATCATATATCTTAACTCTTTTAGCTAAATTATAATGCCATTTTATCTGGTTTATAATTGTCAAATAAAAATTGTTACAAATAATATATAGGGGCATGTTCTATTTGCTATATATAAAAGTTCACCAGTTAATTTTTGATACATAGTAATATCAATCTGTTCATTTGTAGTAGGAAAAACTCTTATCTGCTCCTTTTATGATAAGAGTTTCCACACTTTTACATTTTTCTGGATTATTTTTAACCAGCAATGAATCAATATATTCAGATTATGACAAACTGATAACATTATCATGTTTTACAATTTCTATACCGAAAAGCTTATCAATTTTGAGACACATTTCATCATTATTACAAAAATAGTTAAATCACTTGTATACATGCATATTATAAGGTAATTTTGACCATCATTCTTAATGATGTTCAATACAAATGATAATAACACAGTTGCTAGAAGTCAATCAGAACTGGACAATTAGAATTCAAAATTTTTGAATTCACTATTTATAGTCATAAGCCAATTTCTCACCAATTGTTGTAAACTATAAATACTCTCTTTTTTAAAAAAAAAATTTACAAACCTTTTTCTTTCCAATTAATTTTTTTGAACCAGTTCAGGGTTGCCATGAAACTGAGAAAATCTGGAAAATATAGGGAATTTAAAAATCGTCTATAAAATAAGGAAAATGCTGGGAATTTTAAAGTTCTCAGTTTTTACGTTTAAAAAATGTGGATCTCTTTAAATGTTGCAAAAATAAAAGTTCATCATAATTCTAAAAATATAGGAAAAGACATTGAATTGCCAACAATAATCCAAATCTCCTATTGTAATGGAAACTATTCAAGTTTCTTCAATGTTTGATGCATGTTATTGCTTTTTTACCTAATATTTTGATGGAATACATTTTGTATTCAAAAGAAAAGGTTTTTATTTTTAATTAACCTGAATTTTTTGTTATGTTCTTTGCCAATAATATTTATGTTATGTAATTATAAAATTTCTTAAGCATATCACAATGTATCTTAAATTATTTGATAGATAGTTCTATTTTTCGCAAATTGAGATATTCATGCAATATATATATATATATATATATATATATATATAAATGATTAAAAACTTCCACATTAACATGACAAAAATATTTATCATGGTGATTAATAAGTTCTTTACATCACATTGCAAATTTTCTTTTCTTGCCTTTTTCTACTTTTGCCAATGTTCTTGTTAATATTTGAATTTGGATAGTTTCTATTCACGTTTAAATATATGGGTAGGAGGATTAATATAGGAAAATGTAAAAATGGAACAGTATACATCAGTGGCTGCAGATGCCACTGAATGCTTAAAATTAGGACTTATTTGGAAAAATTAACATTTGCTTTAGGATCAATAGCTTCACGATAGTCTAAAAAATTAAAGCTTCCTTAACAACAAAGTTTATTTTGTTGTTGAGTGTTATTATCAACATTAAATTTATTTCTTCGAGTGATCAGTGGGAAAAAATTTCATCCCCCCATTTCCAGATTTAACTGGATGCAGATCGAAGTCTTTGGCATTCAGTCTGTGAAGTTCTAGCCATGGTAAACTCTTTCAAGATTTTAATTTCAGGTTTATGTTGAAATTCTAGAATCTGTGGTAGCAAAATAATTCCACTGCTCATCTTTTTTTTTTTTTTTTTCCTGATTGTTTCATGTTTTAAAATTTCCTCCTTCCTACTTCTTTCATGCTTGTGAAATCAATTATTATGTATACTGTATTTCTCATGCCATTTCTTATTGAAATTATGATATTAAAAGTTTTTATTTTCCTCTTGTAATTGCCCTTAAAAAATATAAAAGAAATGCCAGGAGTTACTTTGTTTTGGGGGGAGGAGAGGGATAGAAATTTAATGATATTTATACTAGGAATCTGTTAGGTTACTGTTTAAAATTTATTTATGTTGTATTGCAGGACAAAAGTGTTACAATAGTTGATATTTTAAGTATTCACTTGCTGTTGCAATTGGGCCATTGTGTGTTGAATTAGAGGTATGGAATTAGTAGAAAATGAAATGCCTGAGTTACTCTTAGCCTACATATAGAGATTTCTTTTTAAAAACTTACTTTGCTAATGAAATATTTGGAAATACTTGTTATAAATTGTGATTTTTGTTCTCAACAATTCATTGAAAGGTATAATTAGCTTATCTATAAGCAGTAATTTGTTTGAATTTTACTCACATTGAATTTGTCAGAAATAAACATTCAAAATCTTTTTCTATATTTGAAACTATTGAATTTATTTAAATTTTTGATGCTATTTTATAATTTTTTGATGCAGTTATTTTATATTCATGAATAATCTCCTTTTCCTGTTTGACCTCCTTTTGCATTACTGTCTGTATTTCCAATTGTATTCATATACATTTGCAGTAAAATTTATGCAGCATAATTTCAGGTCTCTTAATTTTTTTCAATAGAGTTTTGTATTATGAATTATTTTACTTCTTTGAATGTATATATTTCAATTGATTTTGAAAAAAAAATTAATACTAACTTTGAAGTTTTTTTAAACATTAATAATATAATAATTTATAAACGTATGTACAGTGAAAAATTTTTAATTGCTTGTTTTTGTTAGTTATTCTTAAGATTTAATGAATTAATTGTCATGGTAATTGGGCCATGAACCCACATATTTTGATAAATGAATGGCTGGAACTCTATCAAGAACTATTTTGTTTTAAATTTTTCATGCATACTTCTCTATATTTTAATTGATTTACATACACATGTATCTTAATCAAAAAGCAGTTATTTTGCTCTGTAAAACAAATCTGATTGATTTTTAGATTTATCATTGTTATCATTGTTTAAATGATAACTATACAGAAAAGAATCAAACAGTTTAGTTCTTTAATTATCATTTTGAAAGAATTCAGTAATTTCATAATTATATTTTTACATTGCACTCAAAAGTAGAGTATACTTTAATGTTATTTCCATTTACTTGCAGAATAATAAAGCTTCATTTTTCGTAGCTTCCAGGTCTAACTTTACTGCAATTGTATGTTCACTATGTAGTCTGAAACTGAAAAATACAATAGTGGTAAGCATTTTAGAAATTGATAGGTATATTATTTTTTTTAATGTATATTAAACACAGGAATTATACTTACTGCTGATTTACACAAAATTAGTCATATTTCAAAAGGATTTTCCACTTATATCTCAAGTATATGAGAAAAAAAAACTTTTTATAATAATTAATAAATTATTATGAATAATTAATAAATTATTTTGAATTGGTAAGAAAATGAGTTGATATATTAATTGATTTATCTTCTCTTGATTTGGCATAAAAAATATGAATTTGAAGCACCTCTTATATTAGTTTGAAAATTACCCCTTTTTCTTATTTGAGGATGCTGATTGAAATTCTTACTCGAAATATTAAAAACTCCACAACTGCTTCAGTAAGTTCTTTTTGCTGTTGCTGTTATTAAACTTTTTTTTTGCTTTTTTAATTTTATGAAACTACTACATAAATACATGAATTCTAATATTTCTATAAAAAAAATCAAACATTTATTTCTTTGAAAAAAAAATGTGAGTGACCCATTATTTATTTTTTGAGCAGTGGGATATAATTCTAAGTTTTAATTGAATGGTTGAATTTGCATTATATGAAATTAATTTTCAATTTTGTGTGTGTGTGTATATATATATATATATATATATATATATATATATATATAGTTTTATCTCTTTTCTCTTTATCTATTTTCAGTATTCTAGTGTGTGCATATAATTTTTTATTAGATTGTAATATATATACATCTGCATCTTTTATATTCACTTGAATTGATTTCTATGCTCTGTTTTATTGTGATGCCTTTAATATAAATATACATTTGAAAGTTGAATTACTAAATTTTTGCTTAGAACCATCATTTTGTCTTTTCCAATATGTAGAGCTTCTCTGATATTTAATTCCTTTTTTGTATACCAGAGTTCACATCATGTGTATCAATTTTTATAATTATACTGTCTGTTAAATGTGATCATAGTGCTTGTAATTTTAATTAAAAACATAATACTCATCACTTTAGTTGATGCTAATTCTATTGTAATTACTCAGTAAATTAAATTCAAGCTATGAATTATTAAACACTGGCATCTGAAAATGTTCCTGTTTTTTGAAAATTAACTTAACATCCTATGAAAGCATTATAAACTTATATGTATTGCCATCACACTCTTCTTTAAGGAATATAATTTTTAATAAACTGTGTTGCTTTGCTTATTATTTTTATTGTAGCATTTTTTTTAATTAAATGATACTAGCAGTTCTTGGACCACTCTTCTTACTGATGCAATTTCCTTTTACATTTAGTTGCAAACTTTTTCTTATGCAAATAAATTTTATATCTATTCTGTTTTGAATATTTATTAGAAATGACAATAAGTTCCTTCACTGAAATTGGTGCGATTCTCTCTGAAAAAACAATCATATATATATATATATATATATATATATATATATATATATATATATATATATATATATATATATATATATAATATTAAAATTTTTGAATTCTAATGTGAAAACCTTTTTTCCAAATCTAGAGGAGTGTTTATAAAAAAATTCTTTTTTGACCTAGTAGTATTCTAGTCTAATCCTATTTCATTACTTGGCAGAAACATTGCATTTGGGTTTTTAAAATATGAGATCCATTTAACTTAACAAAGACTTTAAATGAGTATTACATATATATAATACATAACAATGAAAGATTAATGAAGAATAGTAGAACTTCATTAACTGTAGACGTGTATCTGCTTCACATCTCAGAAAACATGCCAAATACTAAATTCACAGTCGGTTTTATATTTTTTAAAAATTCGGTTGCATTTAACATCCACCGAAGTTCTAGATACTGCATCCCCTCCACCATTAAAATCTCTTGAAAGATTGTTTGACCCTTCTGAAACAAGTAGTTGGAACTATTATATTCTTCACTGAAGAACTTCTCGGCTGAAGAGATAGCAGTAGTAAATTATGATCCAGAACATCAATTGATGATACTAATTATGTGTAAGAGAAACTCTGTTCTTCATTAGGAACTTGGAAAGGAGGTTTTTCAGCCTTTTCACTTGTTTAAATAGTTTGATGTTTCTTCAAATATCGCTATCTGAAAATCTGCAATGTACTTCTGGAATGAAATCACTTTCTTGTATTTGATCACCTTTTGGAACATGTTGTCTATATAATGTTTCTTGCACTTCAACATTGTAATGAAGAGCATCATCTCCACTTATAATTTAACCAATATTTCATTTAGAACTATCTGCTATGTAAAACTTTCACAACTACCAAATTTCTGATAACAAATTTCCAGTCCCACAGTTTAAATATGTCTTTTCTAATCTTATATTCATAATTTTTATTCAGGTTAAAGTAAATCCATCTGTAATTTGAATACCTTTTTATAGGAATAAAGTAGCCTGATTATGTTTTGTATCATTTTAAGCTTTCTGGTACTGCATTTAAAATGCATTCATTTTCTGTTGCATGGTACCTTCATATTCTGTATATTTTGTAGCAATTGTTTTAAAGTAGCAGCATAGCTTTCTGCTATACCATTACTAAAAAGCTTGAATAATGCACTAGTTTTTGCTTTGTTGTGTTGTTCTGTCTATACATATGAAATTAATGCCATGTAAACTGAGATCTTTTATCACTGATAAATAGCAGTGGAAATCCAAATCTTGAAGAACTGTCCCTAAGCATTCAATGATTTCTTGGTTGAGACTACCTTCATGGGATATATTTCTATCTACTTGGAGTGAGCATCAGTGATTAGGAGAAACTTTTGTTTGAAAACTGGACATCCAAAATCTACAACAATTCATTTTCAGGGGTTTAATCGATATTCTGAGTATTGAATTTTAGCCTTTTCTGTATCAGCCTTGTGTATGGCACAGTCAATACAATTTGTATTTTTTTAAAAATATTTTTTCAATAGATAAATAATCTAGTTATTGTTGTCACTTGTACCCTACTCAAGTGTCCATTTTGCAGTCCTAGAACATTTTTGTGATATTTCTTTAGAATGCGAACTCTTTATCCCTGCATCATGCACCCATTCTTATTGTTATACTGAGCTTATATCCCCTTGTAAATTTTTACTGTCAATTAATGTTCTTAGAAGCGAGTCCATTTCTTTGTCTTTTCTTCCATGTTTCTTTTCATAACTCCTTTGAAATGGTAGAATTTCAATTTGTGGCAACTAAAATGTTGCGATATCTTCCTTTACTGTCAGTTTTTTTGAGTTTTTGATAATTTGGAAAGAGAGCCTGCATTTTCGTTATCAGCAATTTTTCAGAATGCTGGAATGATTGTAAAGTTAATATGATCATGTAATAGCTGTTAACACTGATAATCCTTGTTTTGCTCCAAAAATGGCTACTTAAGATTTACGATCATTTATCCGAGAGAATAATCTATTGTTTAAATACAAATAATTCTGTATTTAAAGCTCACCCATTTGCGAGCACTTCTTTGTAAATTTGGGAAATTTTTTATTCTCTTGCTAAGGTTTTGAATGCAAAGACTTGATTGTTTAGATCCAACTAGATAATATTTGTGGCAAATGCCAACTGGTGAAGCATTGTTTTATTGTTTGTTCCCTAAGTTATTAGAAAATCTGATAGAGTAGCTTAATTTTTACCATTTGCTTATTTACGTTTATTTAATGCCCCTGCAGATTTATTTCATTTAGGGAAAACAGACTTGTTTAACACTAGAAAGATGGAAGCAGTCAGTTTGACCATAAGCAAAATTCAAATGCTTATATTTCTGTTGCTTATTCCTCTATTTCATATTTGTTGTTTAATTTTGTGCACTTATTCATAATGAATATTTAGAACAAAACTTGTTTGCTGTTTATTATTATAGATGCTATAAATGTATATACTTAAAAGGACTGACTGTGGTCATGTTGACCTCTGAACAAACATTGCTGCCTATATTGTGTTTTCTATGGTTTGTATGGCATTTTTTCATTATGCCTATCATATCCATCTTTTGTTTTGCTGGAATTTGAAAATGACTTATTGGGGAGGGATAAATAAAGAGGTACTGGGAGACTACTTCATATACACTGTTAGCCATACCAATTCATTTTGCCCTGGAAAATATTTGCTTTATTTCAGTGACTTATATTCATTTCTTTCGATGCTCTTCACATACTCTGATGTATATTTTTTCTTATGATGCTTCAAAAACATTTTGGTAAAAGAAAAAAAAAAAAACTTTTTAAATGTTGCAGAATTAATTTGAAACCGATTGTTATCCAGATAGAAAATCTAGAATCTCTCAAAATGAACTTCAGGTTATAAAAAGGAGCTTAAAAGCAAAACAAAGTAAAGTATAAATATCCCTCTCTTAAAATGATAAAAGGGGGTTGAAATGAAAAAGCAGCAAAAGATAGAGTTGTTCCTTTTGATATTCTTTAGGAAGACAACAACAACACAATATGTTGAAAGAAATATCTGGACTGTGTTTCTCTGTTTTCCTATCCTATATGATATTTTAAATCAATATACTTTATTGTCTGCACAAAGTTTCTCTTTTTAGTTGATTTAATTTTTCTCTCCCATTTTCACTTCATATAATGTTTTATTCAGTAACTTTGAAATTTATTAATCATATAATCTTTTCATGTTAAGTATATTTTCTTAAATATATAGCATAATAAAATTTCATTTTTCTTTTCTTCCACTTTTTTTCTAGACTGAAATAGAAAGTGAAAGCCGAGAATGAAAATTCTGCCAGTGGTAAGATTTTTAAATTATTTTGTGCATGTTGAATTTTTTGGCTTTTGTTTAACTTTTAGTATTAGTGAATAGCAAAATAAATTTATTCCATCAATTTCTTATGAAATATATTCATCTTTTAAAACTATTTCTTTTGTTTTCTGTTATGTGTGAAACTCCTATTGTTTCTTCCGTTATTTTGTCATTGACCTTGACTAAAATTTTTACACTGGGGAAATCTAATTTTTCTTTTCTCTTAAAATGAAAATAAATTAATGGCTTTCTGGGGAATTAAAGCTAAATGCCCTTACCATTTAAATTTTAGAAGTTAAGTGATTAAAAAGTAAAAAGATTACTTAATTATACATTAATAATAATCAGTGTTTTTTTCTGTCACAATTTCTTTATTCTGTGGGGCATAAGATGCCCGAAATTAATAGAAATCGAGCTATTGGAGTTGCTGTCTTAGATCGCTTAGGAATTATTTTTCAAATATGATAGTTGTCCAAATCTGAAATTTTTGTAAACTTTGATGTTTTTTATTTTCCTATCCTGTTATCCATTAAAAATGCAATTTAATTTACTTATAAATAGACAGTGGCCTTAGTTTATTGCTTAATTAATGTTGAGTTGGTCAGAGGGAGACATTCTAAATATCCTTCTATAATTAAAACTATTGAATTTTCTTAAATTTTCTATACATACTGTTGACTTTCACATAATTTTATAAAGTAATGTATTTTGAATTCATCAAAAATTTCCCTTTTTATAAATTTTGATTTTTTTTCAGATAATGTTTAAATTCAGTATCAGTAAAATTTATTAAACATGTTATAATAAATATCAACTGTATTTATAGATTTTTGTATGTTGAATAAGATAAATTTTTTTTGCTGTTGGGTTTGATAATTATATTTTTCTTTATTCAAAAGCATTTTATGCTGTGTTTGTTAAAAAAAATAAACATAGAAAAACAAATAAATCTTCAAGATGCTTAAATTTTTTTTTACTTGTCATATAGTAGTAGTAGTAGTACAATTTCTGCAAATTTCAGATTGAAGCTATTTTTATTTGACATAAATGACTATATTTAAAATAAAACAATTCTTTTTCTCAAATATTCGATTTTACTAACAACATTAATACATAATCCAACTAGAATGGGGTGACCTGGCTATTAAATCAAACTAGAATGGGATGACCTAGTTCTCAGATCTATAACATATTACAGCAACATTTTTGTGACTTTCTATAACATAACTTTATTGCACAAATCTCTATTCACTCATAATATTCATTTCCACCTTAAATTTCATTAAAATTTAAACTATCAATATTATAGAGTGACTTTACCAATCTTATGCCTTACAGTTTTGCTTGAAATATTAGAAAATTAGACTGAGAATGTATTATTACTGCTTAGTTTGTTTGCTTCAGTTTTTATTTATTATTATTATTATTTGGATTCTTTTGTTAGAAAGACATAACTGATGCCTTCAAAATCTTATTAAAGTTCCTTTAACTCTGCAGGATAATTTTTTTTATCTTATTAAATTTTGAAATCATGTAGTTTTTTTTTTTTTTCCCTTCTATTTAGAGATAGTATTTTTGTCAAATTGTAACTTATTTCTTTATCTCAGCTTTATATGGAATTATTTTGAAACCAGCTGTATTGTATCAGTCACCTCCTCTATTTATATTTTATACTGAATTTTGAAAAAAAAAACAACTTTTATTAAACAACAATAAATATAATTATTTTTTGAAACTACACAAGATTTATTTTTGGAGATTCCCTGAATTTCTGCACATCACAGAATGGAAATTATTCAGGTCCATTTATATAAAAAACCTGATGTTTGCTAATAATAATAATTACATTTAAGAAAATATTTACAAAATTTTACGTTTCTAAATTTCAAGAAAAATAGTGTCACTTGTTATATTTAGATTTAAATGTAAATTTTGTATTTAGTTTGGAAGCATATGAAAACTTTTTCATTGTCATTTAGCAGCAAGTTTTAGATATTTTTGCATCCTCCTTGATCTAAATGCTAAAATTTCTGCACTTTTTTTTTTTTTTTGATAAACCAAATGGATGGAAACTGAAGATTTTCATATTAGTTGAAACTGAAAAATCTATCATTTATAACCTTTTAAAAAATTGCAATAACCATAACGTATTTTCTACTTTATGTAAAATTTCTTTGATTTATAAAAGCATTTGAAAGAAGGTAGATGAATTATACATCTTGTTTATTTAAATTTATTAAATAAATGAATTAATGAAAATATTTTTGATTTATTTTTGTTTCTCATGTGGTCTGTGATTTAAACTGTCGTATTAAATAACTCTTTTTCTTTCACATTTAATAAAATTTAAAATTAATATTATGAATCAAATTTTTTTAGAAATGAAAATTGACAATACATTAGCTAGGAATCTGGAAATTTGCTATTTAAATGTATAGTTTTTGCTTAGTTCTTATTCATTATTTCTATCTTTGCTTTTGATAGAAATAGTTATATTAAGTGGCTTTATTTTGCTTTCCTATGCTAAGTTTTTTCAAAAAATAAATTAATTAAAAAATATTTTTTGTCTCATATCATTTTCTGAAATATGTATTGATTAATTCGGCCACAACAAATCCTTTCGATGCTGCTACGTTCAGTGGTGGTGGAGTGGTCGGCTGTATGCAAGATAATAGTTAGTGTTTATATTTTAGAAGTTTGACATTTTTTTATTCAAAATGCTTGCTTTAATATATAGTAATTTTCGAATTCTTTCCTTCCTTTATTTCATCCTTCTTTATTGAATAAGATTTATGAATTAATTGAAAATAAACTCCTGAGGTTGCTTTCTTTGCTCATTTAGAGATTTCACCACTTATATTTTAGATGTTTTGTAATTCTAATGTTATTCACATTTTGTAATTCTAAGAGTTTGCATTACTATGTAGTAGTAACATTTTAAATGTATTCCTTATGTTATAATTCTCTCGTGTTGAATTAGAGGTATGAAATTATCAGAAAATGAAGTGCGTCAGTTTCTCTCTTAGAAGTTTTATCTTTTTTTTTTAATAGAGTAGAATCTTGAAATTGAAATTCATGAAACTTTTTATTATTGGAATTGTGAATTTATCCAGGTTGAAATCAGGCTCTTGAAGGAGAGACATACTAAATCTCCTTCTGTAGTTAGAACTGTTGAATTTTCTTAACTTTTCTATACATATTATTGATTTTCCAAAATTTTTTTGAATGCACTGTATTTTGAATTCATCAAAAACTTCCTCTTTTTACTTTACCATGAATTTTCAGATAACATTCGTATTCAGTACCAGTAAAATTTATGAAACATATTATAATTAGTCTCAACTCTGTACTTGTCAACTTTGTATTCAACTTTTATTTCTTGTCGTATAGCATCATCAAAATTTCAGCAAATTTACAAATTCCAGTTTGAAGCTATTTTCATTTAGCATAAATTAACATATTTAAAACAAAACAATTCTTTTTCTCAAATATTAAATTGTATATTAAATTTTACTAACAGTATTAATGCATACATCGAACTAGAATGAGATGATCTGTCTATTAAATCAAGTTAGAATGAAATGACCTAGATCTCAGATCTATAACAAAATACAACAAGATTTTCGTGGCTTTGTATAACATAACTATATCAAACAAATATCCATTCATTCATTGGATTCATTTCTACGTTAAATTTCATCATTTAAATATGCTGATTATGTCACTTTGCTGAGGACTTAGAAATCATGACTAGCATTAGACATTGACAAGAAAGAAACTTATATTTATACCATATCAGCAGGTCTTGAATCCAAAATGTGCATTTCTAATTTTTCTACTAATATAATTATTAAATACCACAAAAACCACCTTGCATAATTAAATGCTACATCAAATATTGCACTAAATATCACTTTTGCACTTTCCTGTAACAATTGAGTTAACACACATGCAAACCATATAAACTGTATACCATATAAACTACAATCAAACTATTGACCTTTCCAAATTTTAATAGATTAAATACTAATTTATAACTGCTAATACTTCAAAAACACTGGAATTTTGGTGTGACTTATGTTCTAAAATTACACTTCAAATATTTGCAAGAAACGATTGAAACTAGAGAACATGAAAGTAGTGTTGGTGCTTACATAATGAGATCCAGTACTGAGTGTTAAGGGAGGCAGGCTGACACAGATCTTCCTTTGACCAGCTAGGCTAGGCACAGGCACATGACAGTATACTTATTTGTGGAATGCATTTAGGAACATTGTCAGATTCATTTACTTCTCAACAGATCAGCATCATATTCGGAATTCTTTATCATCACACAGGAGTAGTGTTATTGACTATTTAGCAAAGAAGACTTGGGCAGATGATAATGTAGGGATTATGGTCTTTAATAAATGTAGGGGCTTGGTCTCAAAAATATTATCTCCCAAATTTATTTTGACTTTGAGGTGCATGAACTGACTTATTGTGTTTAAAATTTCTTCCATCGCAATATCCTTATCCAATCCGTCAAATTTCTCCTAATAATCAGATTGATTTTCTCCAAATTTAAATGGTGTTGTATTATTTTTCTATTAAAAATCCAACAATATTCACTCATACATGTTTAAATTTAGACAGTTTTAGTATACTGTAAATAGCAAAATTTAATGTGCTTAGTAAAATTTAAATCTGATGTAGTTAAATAAAAATAAGAGATTTAATGCATTTTAAAAGAAACATTTTTTCAGTCTACTGCATTTCATCCATTGCAGAGTCAAAAATGAGTTCACGAATCTAAACAAGATATAATAATCAATCACAAAAGTTATTTGAATGTTATACTTAAGGCTGAAAAAGCAGCCAATTAAATTTCACTTGAGTGGCCGAGCGTTTGTTTTCATTCAACCCCATTGGCTCCATTCGAATCCATTTTAAATGTATGTTTTATAATAAAAAAAGGTCTTTGTTGTGTAAATAATTTTGTCCAAATATCATCAAATTTTTGTTATAATTTTATTTGAATTGAAATTCATCATCAGTTAATATCTATATGTTTAGTTTTACTATTTTCATCATTATTTTTTTAAAGATGAATTACTGCTTGATTGCCAGAGTACAGTCCAAAAATTTTGAAAGGAATTTAATTAAAATTTTTTTAACTCCTGAATGTCAAATGACACATATAATTTTTTTTTCAATTGAAGCTCTTAATTCAGCTTTGACTGAATTCAAACCTATGCTTTTTTGTAAGTGGGATTTTCAACAATTTGGTATAATTTCGGGGGAAAAAAAGCAATACATTCACATGTAGAGTTTCTCATGCAATTAATCTGCGACTAGAATCCGATTACATTGTTCCCATAATATTTGAAGTATGAGACAAATTTATCGTACCTGTGTTATATATATTAAAATCAGACATATAAAATAAATTTGTTTAATTAAACAAACTTACAAAATTAATTTATTTGATTTTTGTAATTTAGTTTTAAATATATTGAAACCATATATATAATGTTGTTGATGTATTGGGTTGTTCGAAAAGTAATTTCGTTTTTTTTTTTTTTTTTTTTTTTTGTGGAAATGAAAGACAGTTTTTGTATAATAAACAAATACTTTATTAAATTATATATTGGCCATTCTGGTCCAACACCTTTTGCCATCTTTCTGGTAGTAGCATAATTCCACGCTCATAAAATTTTTGGTCTTTGCTGCCACCTCATTTGAGGTGAAGGTTTTACCGTCTAAAATTTAGCGAACCAGTTCTGGCACTGGCGTACTGTCAACACACCTTCTCCATACACATCGGTTAATTTCTTTCTGGCTTGAACAGCATTTTTACCCTTTCTGTAGTAAAACAGTAAGATATGTCGAAAATGCTGCTTATCGCTCTCCATATTTAAAAGGGCACCGACCAAAAACTACTGCGTAGAATTAATTGGAATTTTTCACACACAAGCCTTGCTATATGAGCTCTCAAAGCATATAAAAATTATATGGCTTAAATGTGAAGTTGGGTGCAAAAAAATACAATTAAATCCTCTGTCGGGAAAAAACGAAATTACTTTCCGAACAACCCAATATTAATAATGTAATTAAATATATTAGTGACAACAGTCGAAGTATGATTAGTGTATCTATTTCAAATTTGTGATGGTGTTTATTACAGATCTAGGATCCATAATGGTAGTATTCGCATTAAAAGAAAAACATGCATTTAGAGTTTCATACATTACTTGTCTAATATATATCTATATTTCATTTTCTTTTGCTTTATCTGGAAAGACGCAACCTTCTTCAAAAGGTTATTTAACCTGCCCTCAGATTCTTTAGCTCACAAACACATTTGTGTAATTGTTATTCTTTCACTTTTTTAAAACCTTGTTTGAATAATTTTCTGCAAATGTCATACAAAATTCTTTCTTTTAAGCTCTTAATGCTTTAAAACATGATCAGCATATTTTTTGTTGCATGTTGTTTTATTATTGTAATTTTTGATTAATTTACTAGATGGATATAATATTTACAGGATATCAGGTGAATAGAATAAATACTTCCTTAGAGCCAAAAATGACAAACATATTCACAGCATTCTATAAAATTACAAACTGATGTAAGCTTTCACCTTATAATAAATTATAATCGTCATGCTCTCTTTCAAATTTTTACTTTTATAAAATTGCTTTAAATTTATAAGAAAAAAAACTATACCAAACATTCAGTGCTAAATAATATATATGTTACAGTTATACTTTTATTATTCATATCATTGTAACAATACAGAAATATAAACACACCCACACAGATATATATATATAATACACACACACACACACAAATACTTTAATATTTCATACAATAATCAAATTT
This sequence comes from Argiope aurantia, assembly GCA_026543865.1. Taxonomy (NCBI): domain Eukaryota; kingdom Metazoa; phylum Arthropoda; class Arachnida; order Araneae; family Araneidae; genus Argiope; species Argiope aurantia. The sequence goes on from JAPMOR010115730.1 coordinate 60,097, forward strand.
TAAACTGCAAAATTCAAAAAAAATTTACCAGAAAAATATTTAACATTAGAGGCTTTGCCGAGATACTTTGAACTTTTAGATTTATTCATTTGAAATCTTTCTAGAACCTTCTTTATTATCTTTTCTTGGTGAATTTTGATTGTATTATTGTCTCTTTTAGTTTTTAAATTCTTGACTTGGAATTAATTAAATAGTAGTCTGAATTTCCTCTTTTTCACCGGATAACAAAATGCTATCAACATATGTTAACATGATCAAATTTTCTTTAAAATAAACACAGAAATCATTCTTTGATCTCTTGAAACCATTTTTAATTGCAAAAGCAATAAATTGTTCATTCCAGCAGTATAGAGCATTTAATTTTAAGATCTTTCCTTTCTTAATACTAACACCTTCAGTGAGCTTTATATAGACATCATATCCTAGATCTCCATTTAGGAAAGCAGATGGAATATCCACCTGCCTTATTCACAACTCATTTTGTAAAGCAAGATATATTAGCATTCTTTTCAATAGATAATCTATTAACTGGTGCATAAAGCTATGGTGAAAACCTCTAACAACTAGGTGTGTTTTCTTCATTCTATCATTCTTGCTTCTAAATATAAATTTTGTGTTGTTCATATTATTTGGTGGGAGGGATTGACTTTTCCATCTTTTCTAATGAGTTAAATTCTTGTCTTAATATTTCTGCCCACTTAAGATAATGCATAGCTTCATTGAAAGTAAATGGATCATCAGTTCCTGCCATAAAACTATAAATTGTATGTAATTCAATATGGTTAAATTTTTCTGGCGCTTTTATTCTTCTCTTTAAGTCTCCCCAGCTTTTTATTACATTCCTCATCATTGACATCACAAACTTCATCAAATAAATTCTGAGAAAAGTCAATGTCCTCCTTTTCATCATTCACAATTCTGCTTTCTGTCTTTTCATCATTAGTGAAGTTCTTTTCAGAAATTTCTTCATTACTAGGATCTTCACAAATTTTCCTTTCATCATATCCTCCAAAAGGTTTTGGATGGTTATTTTTAGCAGTTTTTGTAGCTTGTAAGTAAACTTATTATTTTATTGCTTGGTTTGAATAGTACACTTCTTGAAATTTTAACTTTTCTTTGAAATGGAAAATATATTTTGTATCCTTTATTATTTTCTTCATAACTGTCAAATATAACCTTTTAATTGTTTGCATCCTATTTCCTTTTGCATGACTTTGGAACTAATGCCTAGGCATTAAGATCCAATTATTTGACATTCCTTGATGTGTGTTTATTGTACCACAATTGTTTTTATTATGTTTGTTGTACCACAATTCATATGGTGATTTTCCTTTTAATGGAGCTTGTTGCACTTCTGCTCAAAATAAAAACAGTAGTATTCCCAGCTTCAACCCAAAATTCTTTCTTCGTATTCTTGTTCTAAAAATACTTCTTGCTAATTCCATCTGTTTTCTTTTCTTTTTCAATTCTCTCTTTTGTTGAGGAATATATGTGCAAGTTTTTTTTTGTCAAATTTTTTTTTCTTTTAAATAGTTTACAACATTTTTTTTTACTTCTTTCAAATCTTGATCAGTTCTTAAAATTTTAATTTTGTTGCTCATAACATTTTCCACTTGCTTCAAAGATTCTTTTATTTTAAATTTTGCTTCAAACTTTCTTTTTTAAATGTCCCTATTATGATTGTAATCATCTTTGCATAATTGAAAGTATATTGCTTGTCCAATCAACAGTTCTTCCATAGTACCATAAATATCAGCGTGGATGATTTCTGCAGAATATTTAGCAGTATTTTTACTTCATTTAAATGGTAATGTTGTTTCCCTAAAGCACATGCTTCAAAGAATGACTCTCCAGTCCTTTTACATTCTATTTCTTGGTTTTTTTTTAAAACATGATTTTCTTGAGCAATCTTTTGATGTGCAAGCTTTTTATGCCAACCATCTACTGTTTCATTACACATTTTAAGAAGAGTATTTTCATAAATTTTTAACATTCATTTGTATAACTCCCCCTCTGTTTTGCCAAGAAGTTTAGTTTCCCTGTCATTCATGATTCTATAAATATTTCTATCCATTTTGCCTGTGTAACCTCTCTCTGTTACTGTGCTAACAGAAATGAGATTATATTTTAAATCGGGAACATATAAAGTATTCTTCAACTCACTGAAATGCGAATTCTTTCCATCATATAATCTGACTTAAATATCAGCTTTGCCAAAAGCATTTATTAAAATCCCATTAGCAGTTTTTATTCTTATTTGATTTTGAAGTTCTTTATAATTATAATCTATGCATAATAGAAAGTACCTTGCTCATCCAATCATCAGTTCTCCCATAGGACCTCAAATATCAGTGTAGATGATTTCTCCGGAATATTTAACAGTATTTTTACTTCATTCAAATGATAAAGTATGTTGTGCCTTTTCAAATGTCATAAGCTGACTTACCTCAGAATCTAAATACCAATAGTCTAATTTTTTTTATCATACAGCCAGGCAACACTGTTGAAATCTGAATCTGTTTTCTTTCCTTTTATTTGATTTGCTACCAATTGTTTATTGCCAGTAATTGTCTATGATGACAATCTTTGGCTTTATCATTTGGTTTCCCACAGTTAAAACATGACTTTAAATCAAAATTCTCCTTCAAATAGCCGTTCTTAGTTAAATGCCCATTTTTATGATATGTATTACTGCTTGCATATGTTTTGCTCGTATATTCAGTCTTTGGAAATTTCTTACTTATGAAAGCATTTTCTTTCTGAGTATCGATATCAATCCTTTCTTCGTCAATCGATAATCTACTTACAAGTTCATCAATGCTTTGTTTATCAAAAGATACAGATTCCCTAGTGCTAATAAAATATTGAAAATCAGCTGGCAAACTTATCAAAACTTTAATGAAGAACATCTAGTTGGATATATTTTCCTTAAACTGCATTCTAATATCCTCTAACCTAGAAATATATTCAGATATTTTCTTTCCATCACAGGTAACATTAAAAAAAATGTTTTTGTGACATATGCATACTCACTTTAGATTTCTGCTCATACACAGAGCATTTGTCCCATGTTGCCATCAAAATTAAGTATGTATGCCATAGATTCATTTTCAGTCTGGCTAATTATAATTTCTTGTGCCTTTAGATAATTTTTCTTTTATTTAATTATTGTGTTATGTCTTCTTTGGAATTATTATTTATTGCTGGAGCAGGTTCTCCAATATTCTGACATATTCCTTTACTCTGTAAAATGATTTTTATTTGCAATTACCATAAATTCCAATTTTGAGCTTCTTTCAAATACAATGATTCAATACTATTGAATGATTCCATCTCACATTTGTAGTTTCAATCTTAGGCCTAACTTTCTAATCATCTATTTCATTTTTTATTTGTTATTAGAGTGGATATATGATATTTCATCAATTTATTAGATGCTTATAATATTTACAAGATAATTAGGTACATAAAAGCAATCACTTTCTTAGAGTCATAAATAACAAACTTAAAGATGCATTCTGTGAACTAGAAATCTGGTATGAACTGTTGCCATATAATAATTTATAATCTTCACAGTTATTCTTTTAAAAAGATTTAGTACTGAGTGATTCATTTGCATGGGATCAAGAACTGAGCATTTTGAATATGCATTTGTATTGTAGTAAATAAACTCTTCTGTAGATTCTAATACATATTGGAAATGTTTACATATAAACAGATGTAAAAATGTTTTGATAAAGTACTATATTGTATTCTGTTTGATTTTTAATTTTAGAAATTTTCTGATGTTGTTCCATTTATTTGCACTGTCTTGTAATTAAGTAACAAGATTCCCAATGTTTCGGCTTAAGTTACTGTCTCGTGATTTCTGACTTTTTCTTAAGCTGTTAATTTTTAGGAGAATCATTTTATAGAATTTTAGCATCTAGTGAACATTCACTAAAAGAAGTGTTTCAATATCTATTTGAGAATGGAAATTGAACTTTTAGAAAGTTGATCATTGTTTGAACTCTGGGTTTCTTTGAAAATTTATGCGAAAGTTCATGAAGGTGAATGATATGAGGAAAAATGTCATATTTTCATTCATAATGAAGGATAAAATCATATATAAAAAAATTTCATTGTTATATTGCATATTTTATTGTTTTTACATCATTACATTTCTAATGAATCATGTTTATGTCATTATGTAATATTTCACTTCTTCATGTAATAAAGGAACAGAAACTCAGTTGTTTTGTTTTTTGTGACTAATTTCTTTTTGCTCTGGTGTTATTGAATTTTTAGGAAATTGATATAGCATCAAAATTCTGTGCTGAAATCATTAATTAGTGACTGGTTTTATCGGATGTTGATAGATATTTTATACAAATAATTTAATTCATTAACGCCAACTCATTTGAATGAATATACACATGGGCGGATTTTGACAATATGAGGCCACAGGTGCTGAAATATTTTGAGGTGACTCCTGAAAAAATTATATTGATGACAAAAAGTAACAGAAATTGAACTTATTTGAGCTCTTAACTTTATGCTTGTTTTCTAATATCGTTTTATAATTTGAGGGCAATTCCTATATTTTATTTAACACATCTATAATTCTTATTTCTCCTCAGTTGTACAGAGAATATACTTTTTATATAGACACACTATGTATATGTATGTAAAAGGGATTTTATGAACAACATTTGATTTGAAGCAAGAGTCGTGGAGCTCCTTTGCGATTTTTGTTCTTTATAATTTCAAGGAAACAGTCCGATTTTTATACACTATTAAGATCTTTTGTTCAAGCTGTGATGAGTAAAGTGTAGTGTAAGAATAGGTAGACAAAAAATAGGGAAGAAAAGCTGAGAAAATATTTTGAACTTACAGTTTTCGAGAAAAATTTTCCCGCGTATCGTTTTGAGAATCAACGCATTCAGTAAAAAAATTATGAACAACTTAGAAGTTAAAAATACAGGAAATATTTTGTAGAGAATAAATTAATTTCAAATTGTAACACACACATGCATATATTTACGTGTATTCGGTGCGGATTGATCCTGTTTCGTTGTCTTATATATATATGATTAAATAGGTTAAAAAAAAAGAAAGAAAAGGATGCAATATTTTATTTCCTTCATTTTTATTTTTTACTCTAAACACTTTTATTAAATAATATAAAAGAAGGGAGTTCCAGAGATTACTTTTGAACTTTTAATTCAGATGGACACAACAGTGTTCTAACATTTGAATTTTATAATAAATGGAAACGTAATTTAAAAAATGTATATCTATACTTATAATAAAGCTCGATGTGTGTGTGTGTGTGGGGGGGGTTGGCGCTCTACAGGCCAGACCATTCAACCTACCAAATTTGGCACGTGTATACCTTGAAGGCCGGGAATGTGCATCTGGGGGTTATTTTTTCGAATTTTTAATTAGAATTTTATTTATTTAAAAATTAAGCGAAATTTTGACGTGTTTTTGCTATAACTTCCGAAAATATTACCGCACAAAAAAGATTTTTGCATGAAGTTAAAGATCAAAAATTTATCTTTTAAATAATACCAATGTTTTAACCTTAAAATTTAATTTATATTTTTAACGAATTTTTAAATAAATATTTTAACTATATTTTTAATGAATTTTTAAATAAATATTTTAACTATATTTTTCAACAATTTTTTTCGGACAAAATAAAAATAAAATTTAAGCTGCACGAGCACGTTTCGCATTCATGGGAAAAAAATTAGCTTTTTTCAAAGTGTTGCCATCACATTAATTAAAGCTTCAACTAAAAATAAATTAAATCTTTTTGGAAATGAAATCTGCAAAAATATAATTTTCGGCACGTGTCTGTAGGAAATGAAACAAATATGAAATATTATTTTTTCTAAGAAATAAATTCAAAAAAATTATTTTATGATCTTTTACACTCTCTATATTATTAATCCAATAAATCAGTTTTATTTTAAGGCAAGTTTTGTTTAATATGAACAGGATATCCATTCAAATCAGGGCCACACAGCTAATTTGTAAACCTTTAGTAAGACACAGATCTGCTAAAATGGTCTAAATGGAAAATGATTATATTTTATGTAACTTGATTCAATAAATGCTCTAATAAATAGTGAATTTTTGATTTTACATAAAGCTTCTGCTGTGGAAATCACCAATAACAAAATGTTCTTGAAAAACTAATATTTTAAATAAAAAGAGTTAATTTCCAATGAACTAAATCAATCACTTAAACTGACTGATTTAAGAAAATTTGAATATCACTATTCAATAAAAAACGGATAATTTTAGATTTTCCATCGATCGTTTCAAAGAAAATACGCCAATCAGCGCGCAGGTTTCTCAAGATTAATTGACCTAAGATTATGAAAATATTGAGTTTTTCTAAATTTTTAACATTCAAAGTTTCATAAATCAGTCTTAGTTGATCGTGGAAAATAGAAATATTCCTTCATTTATTTAAAATTTGGTGTGTCCAGAATATTTCTCAGAATATACCTTACTGCATTAAATTTAGACTTCATAATTTTTGAAATATATTTAAAGGTCGGAACAAAATATTATTATTGATTTCATTTCAATCCTTTTGAAAGCAAAACTAAAAACTGAATTTTATGCTGAATCTGAGAAATTTTTGTTGAATTATTCTTTGAGATATTACATAAATTATGAAAAATATTTTGTAGTTCACATAAGACATAAATACCGAGCGATTCTGTTACAGTACTCATATTCAATAATAATAATAAATAACGATAAAAATGATAAATAAAATGAAACACTTGGTTTCATTAAAGAAATATCTTTACATTAATTGCAATTTCAGCATTTCCACTTTAATTTTAAAGTTGAATTTTTACCGGAAATGGCAACAAATTAGGAAAATATATCTAGTAAATTGAACGAAACGATCTAAACAACAGTATAAGTTTGGTATGACTATCAAAATTTGAAGATTAAAAATGTTTTGTTTGAGAAGATATTAAAAGACAAGTTATTTGAAATATTTAATTGAAAATTGTAGCGAGTGGTAATACTGGCGAACCGACTGGTCGCCAAAGGCGACTAGTACTTAATAAATGTATCATTTTTTTTCCTTGAAGTTTTAAAAAAGGAAGCTTATTCAATTTAACTACCAGGAGTGGTCTTTTCGCAACTTTTCAGTATGCTCTTTAATAAATATATCATCTCCCTTTCCACATAAAATCGTGGACAATGGGCAAACCTTCAATGCCACAAATGTTCAGATTTTTATTTGCAGACACTATCATATGAGTTTTGTGCTTCATAATACGGTGAAAAAAACCAAATATGAACTGTGAAAGTTTTTTTTTCAACCGAATTCAGTTTTAATATCACGATCAATTATCGAATTTCATTGTTCTATGCGTTTACAAAAGTACAGACCAACAAATGATCAACTCTAACAGATTTAATTCAAAATTCGATAAGTATCCAGCTTTAGATGCTAAATTAGTATACCGATTTTATTCGTATGGCTATTTACTGTCTATCGTGCTCACTTATACTCGAATTGCCAAACAGGGAGTCTTCATGTCAATAGATTTCATTCAAAATTTGATAGAAATCTACAATTTTGTTGTAAAGACCACACAACCAAATTTCAGTTTGTTTAGCTCAAGACGTTTTTGAGCTTTTGTTTCGCAGGCGTATAGACTGGCATAATTCCCAAACTATATTTTATGGACACGGGGAAGTCTGAAATGTTGAGCTTTGTGAAAATCTCGAGTTGAATGTTTGGCGATTACAATAATTTCTCCTTGCATACTTCGTTGTACTAGTAAGTAAAAATGGGTTTGATTTCATAAATCACTAAAATTTTCTATGAATTATAAAAAAATTATTATAAACAGAGGATTATTAGGGGAAAATTTTATATTCTTTCTGAACTTCGAACTAGGGCCGTGGTACCCTAGTGGTAAGATCTCGGCTTCGGAACCGAAGGGTTTCAGCTTCGAGACCAACAACCGTCGTGTAAGCGGATCTGTTGCGCGTTAAATCCGTCGGGACCAAACGTCCTCCCGCTGATGTAGCGTGGAAGTGTGGAGAGCGGGTCCCAGCTAAGATGTCGTCCTCGTCATCTGACCGCGGTTCAAAAGTATGATGTCTGTCATACGCCGTAGTGTTGCTTTAAAACGGGATGTTAATATAACAACTAAAGTGAATTTTGAACTGAAATAAACATTGTCAGCTTTCTATAACCCGAATGCTATATTCTAAAATCCAATGCCAGTGATTTGGGGGGTTCTTTCGAAGCACCTAGGCTCTACGATCTTTTAACTTCCGGTCGGCTGGGTTGATGACTTAGTGACAAACAAATTATGTTGAGCATAAATTTTTAAGTATAGATGACACTTCGATATTTTTTAATTATTTGATTATACAGATTTTTAAATAAAAAAAACGAATTAAAAATATTCTACAATTTAGCGTATTTTCCGATAAAGAAATATTAATTCCAAGTAACAAACAAGCTTAAATTAAATTTGAGAAGGAGATACAAAAGTGCGTATTGAATAGCATTAAATTTGTACTTTTGATATGGCAATAAAAGAAACGAAAAAAAAAAAGAACAAACTTTTACAAATATGGAAACAATTATTGAAAGGCATCAAAATGTCCCTTTTTCTTCTTCTTTGCTTTAATTCTGTAAACTTGTCTATAATTCTTCAATAATATCATTTTTAATAAATAAGCGAAACAGTTAATTCATACAATTTCGCAAATAGTTCTTGGCTATTTTAGAACAACAACAACAACAACAAAAAAAAAAAACAGTCTTTAAGTATTTAAACACCATTTATAACTTACTGAATCCAGAATGTTTTCCATTAATTTAGAAAAAAAAATATAGTAATATTATTTTCATTAATTTAAGAAATCTGACATTGAAAATGGAAGTACTCGCATTGAGCGACGATAATACTTTTGAGGGAAATAAATAAATAAATAAAATAAAATCTCCTCATTACTCACAAATTTGATTCAATAAGGGGAAAAAAATCGTACTCTAGCATCAGAATTCTACGACTAATGTATATTCAAAATTAATCCTTTTCATTGGATAAACAAAAGACCGAGAGATATTCTTTTTATGCTTTTAGCTTAAAAGATACTAACCGCCTTCGGCAACCAGCTGTTTGCCCTTCATATTAAAGTAATAATTTTTTCCGTTTCAATTACCTTTGATCAAATGTATTTTACCTAGAATTGATGAAATAATATTTTAAAGCATTATTGTACAATAAACACAATGCGTACTGGTTGATTAGCTATGCATGCAAAGATGCAAAATTCATTGGCGAATAAAACTGACATACTCTGTCTAGTTAATGGGGAGAGGGTTCGTTACGGTCTTATCAGATGAGCAAATACCGTCTACACTTTTGTGGACAATTTTCCGTCCCACAGGCAGTCTGTCAAGCAAGATTTTCATCATCGTCAGCTCTTTTCAACATGCACGAAAAATTATTTTCAAATTTAAAAATGTATTAATGATTATCTGAACTGTCTTCTTTTTGTGAAATATATTTGATTAGATTCAATCTATTATTTTTACATAATGTTAGAATTTTAGATTATATACTTTGAATTTCTAAAATATGTAATTAACATCTTCTATAGAATTAAAAAAATAATTAACTACTATGCTGATGTCAAAGTCAATAAGGATCAATTCATTTTCTAACCAGTGAATTGAAATAGAATATTCAGAATTTGAATAGAATTATATAGTCACATTTGAGAGAATTGTAAAATATGAATGACTCTTCTGCAGTTTAATGTTTTGATGACAAAAATAATAGTGAAGCTTTTGTTTTTAAACTTAATTGCCCACGCGCCCACAAAATCTCTTTTTTAGCGTATTTTTATATTAAATATGATATTCACGATTTAATCTATAAAATACCAATACAGACACAATATATAGTTATTATATTTTTTTGTATGTAAACCTGTCGTTATTACTCAAAAATTAACAAAATTGATGGGACAGCAATATATCCCAGGATTAATAAAAAAAAAACAATACTGTTACTAAAAATAAATATTGAAAGTAAAAAAAAAAACAACCTAAGAATAGCAATAAAAATCCATTATGAACAGTAATATATGGAATGTATGAATAGGAATCCCATTAAAGAAATGAGTAAACTGCAGATATTCACAAAACTGGAATAGCGAATAAACAGCGATAAACTAACCGTAAAGGAAATCTGTGTTTTTGGGTTTACCATGCAGCAAATGCCCACGTGACGTCACTAATTACATTTTTCCGTGCGCGTTTGTTCACGAAAGTGTAGACGGTATTTGCCCGTCCTGATAAGGCCTTTATAGTTTTACTTCTCAAAATGACTTGGTAGGACGGACAGGTGATAATTGATGATTTATCTAGTTTTTTTTTATTACTCCATATTTTATTTTAGTCAGTACTGATTCCCTCCATCATTTTATTTGGCTTTTTTTTTATCCATTCATTTTTTAGAAAAAAGTAAAGGGAGAAAATTCTACCAACCAGACCGAAGGGGAGAATGTGGGGGATAAAATCCTCTTTCTTAACGGTATGATATACGTCAAAATAGATTTTGAGGGGCCCTGTAGATTTCGAGGCGACCACCTCTATCGTTTGTACGGAAAACTACCATTGACACTGATATCTAATTCTATAAAAAGTATGGTTATATTTCATTCTGAATAACAGCATCTAGATGGAAGCACAGGTTATAGCAAAAAAGCGCCTTAATTTGTTGTAGCAAGATCATGGAAATATTTAATCGGACTTCAATGAGGAATAAGTTTTTAACTACTTTGAATTTGGTTCGAATTTAACAAAATTCTTCTGGATCTTTTTTTTTTAAACTTTTAAAATATTTCAGTTACAACAAAAACGAATTTATAGAACAGGGCTACAATAATTTATAAATGCCTAATATTGGGTAATGGTAGTACATTAATGAAATAATTAAAATAAGTGAAATAATTAAATTTAAAAATCCATAAAAAGTTCTCTTGATTAGTTAATTTTTTGAAAGTGAACAGTGCTTCAACAATGTACACTAGTGTGCAAAATGTAAGCAACAGGTGCGTTTCTTGCCATAATTCCACAAGAAATCATCTGAGAGACATGAAATTTAGAAATGAGAGATAGCATTTTGTACTTAAACGATGACGAAAGCATAGTAGCGCAAAAATAAATACAATGCATATAGTACGGAATCAAACTATAAAAGGCTTTATTTAACTCATAGTATCGCTACACATGATTGTCTGTCTAAGAGGAAAAACAACAAGCAGATGATCCTTAGTATGGGATATGTCCTCCCATTACTGCAATGGTTGCTTCGCACTGTCTCTCCATGCTCAGCACCAGATTGTCCAACAGATCTTGAAGCAAGATTGCCTATTCCTCAATCAGCATCTGTTTCAGTTGTTGGGTGTTCCCCGGAGGATGTAATACTGCCGCAAGGCATCTCCTCAAAGCGCCCCACACTTCTATGAAATTTAAATCAGGAAAGAGTGCTGGCCAATCCATTCGAGTGATATCTTCACTTTCCAGTAGTTGCTGAACATCAGCAGTCCGGTGTGACCGTGCATTGTCATCCATTAAAACGAAGTGTGGTCCAATAGCACCTCGGAACAGACGCACATGGGGAAGGATCACCTCCTTACAATAGCGATCTCCGGGTAAAGAACCTCTGTCGAAATCGTGGAGCTCAGTACGCCAATTCAGCTTAATGACCCCCTGACGACAACTCCAAGACCACCGTAAAGCAGTGGCGGATTTCCGCACTGGAGTTGGAGGCGGTCGCCTCGTGACTTTGAGACCCTGGGGGCCTTAAAACCTATTTCGTAGTGCTGAATCGGCAGCAATTTTTTTCATTGCAGATTTGCTTAGAATTTTTCCCCCTTTTACTCAGAAAAAAAAAGAAAGAAACTAAAGGAAAAGAGTAAACTAAACATAGAGGGAAATAACTATGAATGGAAAAACTAAAAATAAATAATTTCAAAATTACTGATATTCAAGAAATTTCTAAGATATAAAAAAATATAAAACCTTGGAAAAAACTCCGAAATATTAAAACCATTTGTTCTATATAAATTACAATATGATTAGCAAAATTATATGATATGAATATTCTTATTAACTGAGGGAGATATGGCATACCTGGACGAGGGACGATCTAAATGCTTTTTTTTTTCGGGAACAAATGAGCAACTGTGTTTTATTTATTTCATTTAAAAAGCACTCAAATGCATTATAATTAAAATGAACTTTCTGTCAAATTTCAGAATATTTCTCTCATGATTTATTTCAAATTTGTTTGCAGATCCGTAGATCCATTTTCCCTTTCGTTGGCTAACTGACTCACAAGTCAGCAATTCTCAATTAACATAAGATAAAGGGGGGGGGGGAAAGCCCACTTTTACAAGAAATGTCAATGTCATTCCCTGCACCGACAAAAGGGTGTGACATTGGCCCCACTCTTGATCTTTAGCAGAAGGGATGACATTGTTTCGTAGAGACTTCTGTGTATTTTTGTTTCATGTCGTCTACATTTCCATTAAAGTATTTCATTCTCACGAGATTTTCTTTTTGCTGAATTTTTGAAGATGCCAACTTCTATACACATTTTTCAAGTACCAAGACAAACAAACGCCGTTTATTTTAGAATTAAAAATATAGTTTTTCTTTTTTCTCAGCTTTCCTAAATCCGTGCCATTTTTTAATGATTTAAAGAGAATTCGTTCTACAGTTTTTTATATGTGTTAATTTATTTTAAAAAATTAACGTATTTGATAACAAAACATAATAAAAAATGAAATGATAATTTACTTTTGTGGCTTGCCATTTTCTTATTAATTTAATATTTTTAAATAAAAGGAAATATTTATGAATTTTTATTTCAAAAATTTTTATAATAAATAAGGAATATATAACTATTTGAATTCTCCCAGTTAAAAATTTTAAAAAAATACTTAACAAAAAAAAAAAAAAAAAAAAACTCTTGAGACATTATTTTTAGGATTTATTACCAACATAGAAAAAAAAAGCAATTAAAAAATACTCTTCATGCAATAGCTTTCATCAAAATATATATTACAAAAAAAGGTTGAAAAATTTTATTATTTTGGTACAAAAATCACGTGAATGGTATTTATTAATCAATAGAAAAAGAATTTCTGTTAGCTAAATGGTGGAATTTTTATTAAAGTAAATTCATTTATGGGAATTCTAACATTTACATTTATTAAAGTCAAGGAGTTGATAATTAAAGTCTTTGATTTAACCTTTTCTCTGATGTGCTTTTCTTAAAAATTCTTTAGTTTTTTTTTTTTTTAATTTTAAATTAATGCTATATAACACTAGGAAAAATATATAATTCTCACTCTCTTGTGTGTTCGTCCTCCTAAGTAAAACGTGGGCACTCGGCAAATAAAATCTTTTCAATAATGTGCAGAAGCATTGACAGTAAACGAAACTGAGGCAACGTGAGCATTTCTTCTTGTTACACAGGAGCACGTTTACGAGCTGGAAGGGTATTGTAATTTGATGATGCCTTCACATCTGTGAAAAAAGGAGTTAAAGTAAGCTGACCCTCCTAAATTTATGATCGAGGGAAATGAGGTGTCTTTATATCACTCTGACCCTTCAACTTCCATTGGACAAATATCTCTAACCGTTGCCAACTATTCAAGGCAGGGATAAGAACAAAGATATAGGAATAAAGATTAAGAACAAAAATTTAAAAGGTAAGACAAAAACAATGCGAATCGTTGAAAAACAGCTAAAACTGAAACTGCTTTGAAAGAGGTAAAAGGACTTATTTTTCATAGATTTGTTGTATTTAATTATTTTCTTATAAAAATATGATATTTTAAAACTATTTCTAAGAAAGATCTGCAAACATAAATTAATAATAAATGTTCATGATAAAGTAGAAAAGTGGATTTAATGTATTTGAATATCGTGAACATTTTAATTATGAATATCAATTCAATTTCTCTTTTTAATAAGTGAACATTTTAAGTATGAATATCAATTCAATTTGAATTGGATATCGAAGCAGTTATAAGTATATATATATCGTGACAATTTCTTGTCTAAAATAACAATTTTAACTGTCGGAAATAGATTTTACTCTTTTCCGCGCGATCATTTAAACAATTACTGAGATTTTGGTATAAATCGGTGAAATAATTATACATTAATCGTACATTTGATACATATTAACTCTTTCTCTTTTCAATAAGTTAAATTCCATAAATCTTTTAAAACGATTATTTTAATTATAAGTTTAATAACCAGAGGAGAACAGATTGTTAATATGGAAATAATGAACTTTACATTGGCTTGAAATATTGTACTTTGCAATTATATCATTTAAAACTTTATTAATTAAAGCTTTATTAGCTTATCTTAAATTTTGAGTCTAATTTTTAGTTTTAAAATTATGTTTGCCATTTGATAAATTTATAACTATAACTTATGAATTTTTCGGTGTTAAAACTATCACCAAAATAACATGTTAATGCTTTTTATTAGTTTTCCTTTTATAATTATAGTGGTAGTTTATTTTAAACATTCTATTTTATTTTTAATCTTCTTGAATTGATAGCTGTATGGTGCTCATCTCTCCTTAAATCCTTGGCAGATTTCATATTGGAAGTTAGGAAAACTTCCAAGATATTGAAACTGAAGATAATCAGATTACTGATAATAGGAAATCTATAGAAAGTAGAAAAGGGGAGAGTAAGTACCACTTTGATGAAAAGAAAGGACAAGAAGCTTGCTTCGACAAAAACTAATTATTCATAATTAATGTTCATAATGTAATATGGGATACTCTTATTTCAGAAATTTCTCAAAGGAGTTCTATATATAACATATTTTAAATGACTTTCAAATCTTTTTTGATGGCAACATAGAAGAAAAAGCTTCTGACATTTACATAATGAACGACAAAACATGGTGATGATATTAAAATACATAATTTCAAAGATTAAGTACAGGGTTTTATTAAATATGCAAAAAACGAAGACATTTCAAACCCAACTGATATTTATAAATTGATTGTGGATGGTTAACAAACCATACTTCCTAACGTGGAAATGATTTTAAGAATTTTTCTCACCATGCCAATTTGCAATGCAAACGGAGAGAGATCATTTTCGGTTTTAAAATGCATCAAGAACTATTTACGAAATGCAATGAGTCAACCGCATTTAAATGAGCTTTCACTATTATTCATTGAAAATAAGATAGTACAGGAATTAGATTATAAAAAACTTCTCGACAAATTCTCCAAATTAAAAGCAAGAAAAATGATATTTAACATTTTTATGGCTTTCAATGCTTGTTTCTGTTTTTGTAGAAATTTTATTTCCATTATTTTTGGCGCCTGTTTCTTTTATTACCATTTATCTTTTTAATACTACTTAATATTTATTTTTGTCTTTCCTAGAAAAATATAATTTATTGTTATTATTTAGCATTATAATTTTTATCATCACGGTCCAAAAATATAAACCTAATTTTACTTTCTATATCAGAAAATATGTGAATAAACTGAATATAGGATATCAGTGCATTTTGTGATATATTTTTGTTTTGTTATATCATTTTGGAGCACAATGCCTTTTTTTTTATAATTTATATCATAACTTTTTAAGAACAGGACATTTTAGAAGAAAAGGTGGAAATGTTTTTAATGATCGGTTTTGTAAAGTTTCAGCTAGATAATACTTTTAAAACTATTTTAAAATTTCTCTAAATATTATTTAAAAAATCTTAAAAGAGATAATCTTATATATTTTCCTTTATTATTATTATTATTATTATCTGCACTGTTAATCGAAAATACCACTTAGTCCTTCGGTCAAAGGATGTTGACATTTTTTATACCAATTCAAAGTTTTGAAGAAATGTAAATAAGAATATTTTCTCCTTATAGTTACTGTATAGAACTGTCATTTTATCCTTTCATGTTAAGAATTTTTTTTATATAAAAACGGTGCAACTTTTTTCATCTATTTGATATATATATATATATATATATATATATAAAATGTAGAAATTGCTAAAAAGTAATCGCAAAGTTAAGATTAAAAGTTAAAATAAGTTTAATTCATATTATTTTCTTGTTATAAATAGAATCTACCTAGAAGGAGGGCTCAAAATAATTTAGCGCCTGTGGCCTTATGTTGTCAAAATCCTTTACTGCTGAAAAGATCTCTTTCCGTGATGTTACTGGGATGAAACCATGTTCCGACCTCTCTCCAAATCAAATGGCGTTGATAATCACTTGTGGCACTGAAACGATTCTCATCCGTAAAGAGAGCACGACTCCATTGATGAGATGTCCAGTTTTTGTGCACTTTACACCTCTCTAAACAGTGCCACCGATGGCCAACTTTCAAAGGGATGCAACGTTCAGGACGGTGGGCGAATAGGCCGCCTTTGTGAAGGCATCTGGCCACAGTAAACTGCTACATTTGTCGTCCTGTTGCTGTATATAGCTGCTGAACAGTGGCGCTTGCTGACTGGTATCGGGCTCCTTTCGCCAGCAGGTCGATATATCGGTAATCCACTATAGTTCTTTTCCTAGGACGGCCACTACTAACCTTTCTAACAACTGTACCTATGGTTTATAAGGCTTTCCAAGCGCGAGAAACTACACTTTTGTTGATTCCGAACTCTTCAACGACACTGGTTAAACTGCACTCCTCCTTCAGATTTCCGATCATTCTTCCACGTGTGAAGTCATCTAGGTGACTTCTTCTAACAATATTTCACGAAAGAATTTTGTCTTTTATTGCGCCTCCGTTCTTCCTTTCCTTGTAGTCTTGAGCTGAGCGGGCGGATTGTACGCGCTTTGCGTACACTCACATCGCCTATGATGTTTTGTTCATGACATTTGCATACGCATCATCTTTCTACTGAATCGCGTGTTCATTGTACAGATCGCAATAACCCCTTTTCTGCAATTTCATGGCTACCTGCTTAAAATTTACATTGTTGCTTAAGTTTGCACACCAGTGTATTTTTATATGAAAAGAATTAATGCATAAATCACTGTGAACTCGAGAAAAAACTTGGAAAAATGTATCGTATGCTTATTTTTATAACCCCTTTTCAGTTTAAAGGGAAAGGGAAAAAAATAAAATACTTTAACAGCAGTTCCTGAAGAATATTAGAGCTTCCATCTTCAAGCGAGGAACTTAAGATGGAATAATATATCATGATTCTTTCTTTTCGTCACTCCCATTTCTAAGACCAGAGCTACCCTATTTTGTTGTACTAATTCGGAATGCTTCACACTCATGTGTCTTTTAGGGTAATCTGTATCAAAACATTCTTGACAAAAAAAATGAATTCATTTTTGTATTGATTGGGTCTGGATTACATGCCATGCTAAATGAACGAATGTTTACTCTTATAATGCAGGTTATAAAAAATGAATGCAGAAACAAAATTCAAACGGTGTTATAATAGAAATTTTTCAGAAATCCAGAAGAATTAACAACAAAAAAAAAATCGATATGTTCGCCAAAAATCGAATTTTTAACTTATTACCAACCTAAGAGAATTTTTAAATTTTTAACATCCAAGCACTTTTCAAGCGGCACTCCCTTTATCATCCAAACTTTCACGGCGTGTCTCTAGAAGAATGGACTCTTCCAAGTTCAGGGGCAGTTATTCCCCGTGGTCCGAAGTAATACATTTCTTATCATTCTACTTTGAGAAATTACCTTGCGATTTTCTGGCAACGAATTGCATTTTCTGCCGGCCTAAAAGTTCTATTCCAATGTATTTACATTTTTTTTAAGCGTGAAGCGTTTCGTTCATTCATTTTTTGGGTATATTTTTATTACCAAATATTTGAAATTTATTTTATAATATAATTTAGAAAATAGGTTTTTAAAAAGTTTTATATTAGGTTTACAAATCATTTAAATCATTAAAATAAAAACTGACATTAATATCAATTTCAAATTTCAATAGACTTTTAGAATATTAATTCAATTTTTTTTTGGCAAAATTAAATAATACTCATATATTAGTATGTAATTTTTTTTACATAGTAATATATGATATACACAGTGTATATATCAATGCAAATAGGTCATTTTTTACATAGTATAGATGTCAATGCAATTCAGTAATAGACGAGATAATGTTTTAAATTTTCATTTAATCTATACTTATAATAAAACTCAATGTGCGCGCGCGCGTGTGTATGTGTATGAGAGAGAGAGAGAGAATTTCGAGGGATTAAGAGAAAAGTAAACATTTTATAATTATTTTAGTAGAAATATAAATTTTAATAATAATGATATTAATAATATTTTAATAATAATGATGTAAATAGAAATAATTTTTTATTTGTAATTCTCTAATGTTATAAAAGTTTCAGACTAACAACTTTTTTATTTGTGCCTTATAATCAATCAGCTTTGATAGCAGAAAATATAAACGATCATTTATTTATTTAAAAGATGAAATGTAAAGAATATTTAGCAGAATATGATTTCCTAGGTCCAAAGGACTGTATAAAATTTAGACTTCATTATATTTTGAAATATATTATAAACCGAAACAAAATATTGTTATTCGCGTCATTTAAATCTTTTTTGAAAGTAAAACTAAAAACTGAATTTTACAATAAATCTGAGAAACTTTTGACGATTAATTTTTGTGAAATTATATAAATTATGAAAATTATTCTGCAGTGCACATAAAACTTAAATGCTGAACGACTCTGTTTTCAATATTCATATCTAAAAAAAGAAAAATGCTCGGTTTCAATAAAAACTTGTTCCTTTATTAATTGCAGTTTAATCATTTATACTTTAATTTAAAGTTTTACAGAAGCTGACAGAAAATTAAAGAGATGCTTAGTACACTATGGCCTAAGGCATTTATAATAATTGGTATGAGTAAATTATATGATTATCAAAATTTGAAACTTATAAATATTTTAATGAAGACGCTATTAAAAGACAAGTCATATAAAGTATTAAATTGAAAATTTTAACGAGTATTAAGACTGGCGAACCGGCTAGTAGCCAAGCGCGGCTAGTTTATAATAATTCAAAGGGATATGTTTCTTACACAAGCTCACGTACATGCACAAATTAGAAACACAGGTACTGATAACAAGCTTCTGATTTTAACCCCTCTCACGAAAACTCGAATTTTTACTATCTGAGATTGGTTTGAAGGTGATCGTGCAAGAGGGTACTGAAAAGAAAACTTCATGCATTAGTGCTTTAGAGGTGGGGGATTTTGGCTGTTGTTATTTTCCGTACTTGAATGACATTCCCTATCGTAAAAATATTTTAACAAGCATGTAAGCCGATGATATGGTTTTCCTAGCAAAAACTGCAATGCAATCTTCCCTCCCCATTTTTTTATAAAGATATTAGAATATCGGCTGAAAACGTGGAAGGAAAATTAAATGACCAAAAAACGGAAGCTATTATCTTCACACAAAGCCTAAACAACTGATTAAGGATTACATTTTATGGTATCGAAATTGTCTAGAAAAAAGAAGTGAAGTATTTGGTATCCTTGATAAGCAGCTAAATTTCAAATCCCATTTTCAAGCTTTTAGGGAAATATACAACAAGGTTTTCGATGTCCAATGTTTATTTCATTGTAGAAATTCTAGCCCTTCTCTCGACGACGAATAGCCCAGTCATCTCATCTCTCCTGCTTGCACCCCTTTCTTGCCATCTGCACTCCGTTCATTCTGCATGCCCAATCTATGCTTTCATACGTGACCTCCAAGAGATCACACGTGACCTCTCGGGGGTCACGTTTCACAGCGAAAAAGAACTCAAAATAGAATTTTTGTTCAGGTTTCAGTGAAACAAAGAGATAGGAAAAGCCTTAAAGGTTCCCCCATTCGGCCATTCATGCTCAAACTGGCAGAAAACATCTTTAGCAATTTGCAGAATATAAGTAACACAACAAAGCAAATTTCCCCTTTTCGATCCAGGTGAAGTTTCTAACAAAAGAAAACCTCTCTGCGTTCTCAATCTCTACAGACCATGCGGTTTCAAAATCTTTTGTATTTACCTTGCTGGTAGTTACTCAAAGAAGGGGACAACATCCACTTTATATCTATGTAGAGCACTTTCTCGGCGTTGATGCTGTTTCTAGCTCGTCATAAACCGCTTCTATAAGAAGGAACTTCTACTGTAATGACATATTTTATTTTAAATGTGTTACTTCACAAGTGATTAGAACCTTGAAGTACATCGATACAGATATGATTATAGGAATAATTATAACACACTAAATGGTACCCAGATCGTTGCTATCGCAGATAAAAATAATTTTAGAAATATCATTTGAAATAACTATCTTGTTTAATTGGGAATGATAGAAAGAATGAAATTTATTTTGTTATCGACAATGAATACATTCATTGAAATTGAATGATATATAAAGGAAGCAGTATAAATAATATACTATTTTTTTATGTTATTATTCAAGTGCTTTAGGGTAGACAATAATTTACGTCTTTAGCAAAAACAAATAAATTTCTTGGCTGTTCGACTCGTGAGAATCTCACATACAATGGGCCATGTGAAAACATGGATTTTCTATGTTCAAAGCAATAAATTGACAAAGTTTTATCGCCGTCAAATGAACAGTACGGCAGCACATAAAATACGAACAAACAAAAATTCATTTTTATATATTAAATATATTCATTGTACTATGCCTATAACTTTCGCGCAAGTCCAAGCAATAAGTTGGCAAAGTTTTATCGCAATCGGATGAATGGTATGGTAACACAAAAAATACGAACAAATTAAATTCCATTTTTATATATTAGATTTAATTATAGGAATAATTACTATATACACAATTATGAGAATAATTATTTTACAGAATATCTTTATAATCAAATGTTATAATGTATGTCTTAATAACAAAAGTTTATATTAGAGGTTTTTTTAAAATTAAAATTGAACAAAACGAATTCAATAAAATTCGTGCTGTTTCGGAATAGAAACATTAATAGCCTTTATCAATCAAATATATTAAGGTATCTGTCTACCAATGGAGACAAATTTCTGAAAAATCTTTCTAATGAGCTATTTCAGTTCATTTTCTGGATTAATGTGATTGCAAATAATGAAAAATATTGATCAGAAAATTCTGTGCCATTTGAGATTCTGTAAAATGTCTCAATTTCGGTAAAAAATAGTGAAAATTGCAACAAAAAGCAAAACACTCTACAAAAAATTCTATTGCACACATTCCAATTATTTTTATACACAACATACTTACAGCTATGGTGAAGCGAATGAATTAGAATCTAATAATAATGTGCATTTTCAAAAAAGTTATAGCTAGTCGAGTATTTCTGCATTGAAAATTTCACAAAATTCGTTGTTGAAAATTACATTAAGCAGCTCTAAAAGATAAACTACTCAGTTCAAAGTTATATCCCTAGTTCATTGCCTTTGGAACACTTAAGGTAACATATACGCAAAATTGCAAGGTGATATATTGATACGTTTTTGAGATATCCTGTTTTGCGCATGAAATTTTTTTATTAAATCCAAATGTTTCAAAAAATTCATTTTAAGTCTTCATTTGTGTTGCATGAAAAATGCTTTATAAACATAAACAATGTACAAAAGCAGACGTAATTGCCAATCCTTTCGGCATAAAAACTGTACAGAACGTATTCTAATGCGCATAGCTTGCTGATAGAGCATATTGTTACGAAATTTTCTTTACCGGGGTTCGTTTGGATAGTGGAAGTGATATGGTGTGTAGAACGCTCAATCAGCAGACGGTAGTAGAAAATAAAACAACGACGTTTATTTACACGAAGACACACAGGACAGCACAAAGCGACAACTATATACAGCACAGAAGACGATTATCTTCACCCGAGACGTGTAGCATACAACAGCAGCATACAACCAGACTCTACCGCAGACAGTAGCGCACAGCTCAGTTCAGCACTAGCTTGCCTGAGTCGCTTCCGATTCCTCTGTCTTCTACTTCTCCGACTCTGGCTCGGATTACTGACTCTGTCGACTCGGCTCCGCTGCTTTCGAACTCGGACTACTGGCTTCGTCGTCTCCCAACTCGGACTTGACTCTCTGGCAGCCGCAGCCCCTTTTATAGGTCTCAGGAGGCGGGGCTAGAAGCCTCTCAACCAATCAGGAACGTTCGAGGCGTATCTCGGTTCCTACTGGACGGATCGGGAAAATTCTCGAAGTTTCGGGTATTATCTATTTTGGCGCCAAAGTCTCCAAGTCGCCAAATGGTCGCCAAGCTCTGGGACCTCCGACGTGCTAGTCCCATTCAGATGACTGTAAAACTTTCTTTCTATTGATGGAACAAACTATGCTGGGAAGCCGAATTGCAGGTTTGTAACA
>JAPMOR010115730.1:82543-122085 GCA_026543865.1 Argiope aurantia
TTGATGGAACAAACTATGCTGGGAAGCCGAATTGCAGGTTTGTAACAATATTATAAAATAAATTATAATTCAGGGAGGCATGTATTTAATAAAATGTTGGAAAACATTCAATTTCCGGTTGGTACTTCCGGTTTCATTTTCAGCTGCAGTGGTTTTTAAAACATCACATATCTCGGTTTCTATTTATCGTCGAATTAAAACAAACACAGATTTGGAAACCTAAATAAATAGGTTCTAAAATAAAAAATAACTGTGAATTTTGACCAAAAACTGCCTTTTAAATACATACAGATACCTTTTAAATGCAGTCATAAAATCAATAAAAAAGAATTAAAAATTGTGTTAATGCATTTAAATATAATTAATCAAAAATAACAATTATATTTAAAAATCAGAATAGATATAGGCTGAATTTTTGCATTCGTTCTAAAATGTTTAAAATTCTTTTCAACAGAAGAATAGCTCGTTAATTCGCTTAAATAAAAATATTTGACAAATCACGAATGTTAATATAACAGGTAAAATAAAGAATAACCGCCAACATTTTAAAAGTCTCTTATAAACTGTTGTCTTCTTTATAAGTATCAAATCTTTAAAAAAAAGTTATAAAGTAAAATAAAAAGTATTTCATTCGAAAATTTGTATACTATTTTGTTATCAAATATTCTTGCTTATCAAAAGAAATTCCTATAAAAATTTATTTTTCAAGAAGCTATTATTATTATTTTTTCTTTTCTTGACGTGAGAATCAGACTTCTTTTATCAGGTTTTTCTTTCCTGGACGTGAGATTCAGACACGCTTCGCTGGGCAGCGGTGCCTAGTGGTAAGGTCTCAGGTTCGAGATCCACACCACACCAGCGGGAGGCTGGTATAGTGTGGACGTTTGGAGAGGGGAGTGCGAGCTCAAGTATCGTCCTCGTCATCTGACCGCGGTTCAAAATTACGAGATCCGTCCCTAAATAACCTCAGTGCTGCTTTAAAACGGGACGTTAATATAACATAATACGCAATTCATCTGATAACGCTGCAGTCAAATTCATCAATCGATATTTTTGCAAAAAGATTCCTTTTCATTTTTTTTTAGATGAAGCAAAATTTGTATTCAGATCATTTGCGCCTCAGCGAATCATTTAACGGCACAAAGAGAAACTTCAGCAATTGAACTGACACATTTCGTAGGATATGTGATAGGAATAAATAATTCCTTGTTTTCGGTTTCTTGGTCACAGTGTTTGGTGATGATATATAGAATATTCTTTAAGCCATTCTTGAAAGCATTTTTTACCTTTTGAAGTAGTCTATAAGCAATCAATTACCAATTATAATGGCCCAAAGCGATATGACAAACACACGCACATACGCAAAAAAATTGAATGTAAAACCATCTAATGGAATGGAAATCTGGGTCACAGAATTCAGGAAAAGCGCTCATCTTTCTGTATATCACTTCTTAGCGAAGTACAATTGTCAAAAACTGCTAGTCTGGGAATACTGAAGCGCACAGTAATTAAAGGCTGCTGATTCCAAAACATATCAAATTTAAAATAACCAGTCTACAAATCATTTTATTAAGAACACAATTAGAGAGAATATTTCCTTTTCTTATTTTGATGCTTTAAAATCTTTAATGCCTTGTCCTTATAACAGTTTATAGTAACTAAGTGTATTGGAAGTAAAATAATGAACTCAATACAATGTACACAGCAGTACAATACATAACAGGTTAATGCAATGTAGTTAATTTACTCTAGCTTCACTTAATATTAAAAATTAAAGTTGTATCAACTTTATAGGCAGTGGTGGATTTTGACAGCTTGAGGCCACATGAGCTAAATTATTTTGAGGCCCCCTTCCAATTAAATTGTATGATGATTAGAAAATAACGTGAACTAAATTTATTTGCTCTTTTAAATTCATCTTTATGCTTATTTTAGTTATATATATATATAGTGTGTGTGTGTGTGTGTGTGTGTGTGTACAGAAAATTAATAAAGTTGCTACTCTTTATGTTTATTTTTTATTCTAATTGTTTAGATAATATAAAATGATAGCGTGACAATGATTTATTTCTGTCTTTGCATTTTTACATTACATTAGGATGAACATTACTGTGTCCAAGCATTAAAATTTTGAAAGTGAAGAATTATTCTGGACAAATACATCAGTTATTTATTTAAGTTGCTTTTTTTAAAGGCAATTATTCAATAAAAAATGGTTTGAGTTCATAAATCCCCATTTTCTTTCATTACCTATAACGAGTTTTATTATAAAGCGGGAACTCCTGAGGAAAAATATCCCAATTTATATTCTATTCAAACTGGAATAAACAGTGCCAAAGTTCTTTGTCTCATGAATTTAATGGTATTTTTCATTCATCCTAATATCTGTATCTTAATTTATTTAGTGAAAATGCATATTAAAATAATTAAATGGGTTTTATTATCTTACTTTAATTAATCAATAATAAAGTTCAAAATTAAGTGAATAAATTTATTATTATCAAAAATAATAGTTTAAAATTATTTAATGAACTAAATTAATTATTTAAAAATTGTTGACTTAAAAAGATTTCATTAAGAATTTTTAAGTAAAAAAATGTAAATCGAATATTTTATTTATTTATTTAATTATTTATTAAATAAATCGAAATATTTTATTTTAGTAAAGGTACCAAAATAGAAATATGATATTTAGTAAAAAGGTACCAAAACTTGTTAACATCACTTAAACACTCTTTATTTATACGATTGGATATTTTTGAAATTAAAAACAATATTATGAGATAGAGTTATAAAACAAATTATATTTTATAGTTATATCTTTTATTTTTATACTATGCATAATCTTATGTTGTAACTTATCTC
Organism: Argiope aurantia; assembly: GCA_026543865.1. Lineage (NCBI taxonomy): Eukaryota > Metazoa > Arthropoda > Arachnida > Araneae > Araneidae > Argiope > Argiope aurantia. The sequence goes on from JAPMOR010115730.1 coordinate 85,409, forward strand.
AATTTTTATTTATACATATTCTTTTAAACTGTCTTTGAAATCAAATTTTTTCATACATCATATTCATTGGCCATGATAAATAGAAAGTCCAAGCAATTTTGAATTATCGACAAACTGTAACAGTTCTTCAGCAGCTTTAGTTTCATAAAACTGCTTACGTTTCTGACCTACCGGGAACTATAAAAGACCGGCACTCTCAAGCTGCAGGGGTCGTTAGCGTCAGGCCTTCATTCTATCTCCAGAACCCGTCGAAGACGGTCATGACAACGTACTGAACGTCAAGTATTTTGAAGGCTGTTTTTACCGGGGATAAGCCACTGTCGGGGCCAGGCGCCCCGTCAACCCAACCCACTAGCTGCAGGGGTCGTCGTCGTACATTGTAGTCGGAGTCACCGACAAGTAACGAGTCTTCGAGAGGATAGCGAAGCAACAGCGGAGTGCCAGCGTTGTGTGGAGCGAGTGCTGAACTGCTGTGTGCCGAGTCTTGTTGTCTACTATGGAAGCAGCATCGTATCTTGTGTATAGTGGTCAGTTGTGAGAAATAGCGAATCGGCAGCTAAAGCGAGGGGACAGTGAGAAGGTCAGCCGTTGGAGAGATCGTAGAGCGAAGCTCCGAGGATCCCCTCTCCTGCTAGATTCTGTCTGGCCGCTTTGTGTGCTGCGGTCAATTACTACTTGTGGACTACTGTCTGTCTTAGTGTGCTGTGCTGTGTTCGTCTCGGCTGTAAATATTTGTCGTCTGTGTACTTGTGTTCTTCACGTAAATAACCGTCGTTATTTTCTACTGAGGCCTGCTGATTGTGTTCTCACACCATACACCCACTATCAAGCGAATCCCCGGTGAAATCCGTAACAATATAAAAGGAGAAAGTGACTGTGATTTTTTTTCTCTGATTATTTTCTAAATGGGGTGGACATTACAGTGTCCAAGAATTCAAATTTCGATTTAAAACGGAATAAAAGTTGAGAAATTATTCTTGGCAAATACATCCTTTTTATTTTGTCAATTTAAGTTTAAAAAATGGGGACTTATTCAATTAAAACATTTGGAAACAGGAAATAAATATATTCTTTCCTTATATATTTAGCACTTTTAATGACTGATAAACACAAAATAATCAAACAAGATTTTAAAAATATTTTAGGCACTTTCATAAAAATCCATGAGTGGAGCAATATATTAATTATTACTTTCAATTGTGATCAATCTGCTTCCATTGTTATGGAAAGTTCTACAGATATCAAATAAAAAAGATTAAAAATTAAATAGAATATTTAAAATTGATTATCCTTATAATTGCAGAAGAAAACTAATAAAAAAATAGGAAAGTATTGATAGTTTCTTAAGCTTATTTAACTGAATAAAAGCAGTTTCTACTTATTCCTGTAGTTGAAACTGATGATATCGAATGTAGGAATGGTTGGCTTTTAGCGCCTTCTAAGAGCTAGAAAAATCGTGGAAATGACGCATTGATAGTGAAATGTATCTCCGTATAAAACTACTGCAACATCTGATTACCTTTATCAAAAGAATTAATTGTTTTTAAAAAGTATGAATGTAATGAAAAACTTGGAATTACATTTATTTTTGGTTTTTAGTTCAAGCCGAAATACACGTGTTAAAATTTTTAATGAAATAAAAACGTGTAAGGTAAATAATACTACTATAAAATAAAAGATTTTTAGGTGAAGTTTTGACTCTCGGAGTCAAAGAACGTCGTGAAGGCGAGCAAATTCCTGCAATATAATACAATATAATATAAAATGAAGCAGACCGAATGGTCTGTCATATTGAAAAATTAGGACATCAGAAGAGAAATTAGGGAATCCCTAGGATTCAGTCGAAGTATTGAATATGAAATGGTAAACGTAATTACATTTATTTGTAGTTTTAAACCCAGAACTTACTCTAATATAAATGGAAATAGCAATTTTTGAATTTGAAATTATTTTTGGACCTTTGATTGAATTCTCTTAAAATTTCAAACAATACGATAAATTGGTATTGAGATATGAAGTCATATTGATAGACACACTATCAAGATCCTCGCCATTTTCCATCGTTTTACTTTCCTTTTTTATCAGTAAGCCGCCAAATTTTTTATCTTGAAGTAAATAAAACACTGTCCTGAAAGTATTATTCTATAGTCATTGTTTTTTTTTTAATTTTGACGATTTTATTAGTTTTTTTTGTGTGTTAATTTCTTTCTATCAATTGTGGATCATGTTTGAAACAACAAAATTAATTTTGATAGATTTGGAATGCTACTAGTGAGCAGGAAGGCACAAAGGGTTTATCACTTATGGTTTTTTGAAGAGTTTTAAGGCTTGCAAATCGAATTTTCAAATAAAGCGGTTTTGAATTTGATTGTCAAATTTGTTAGCAAGACTAAAATGAATGACCTTGTATTTGCTTTCTAGAACATTTCAGTTTTAAAAAGGCGAAATTTACAACTGCTCTATGCCATATAGTTTTGTTTCTTATAAATTAATTGTGATTCAGTTTTTGTTTAGATGTTTTAAACAAAATTTTGATGCAATTCATTTTTCTAGGAACCTCGATTTAAAAGGTATACAATTAATTCTGAGTATCAATAAGCATCTGATGAAAAGAATTAACAAGAATTTCCGAATTATATTGACTATAAAAACATTAATAAATTTAAAAACTAATTTTTTACATTTTTTTCATTGTTTTCTAATTATGATTGAATTAAACTAGTTACTATTAACTATGAAAATGACAAAATTTATTTAACTGTCAATTTATCCTCTATATATGTTTGATAACTGTTGAGAAAAATAACTGATTTAATATAAGCTGGTTCAGTAGTATTATTGCTGCATATACATCTTTAAACCTATTTTTCTCACTTTGCCTTTTATTCAGTCACATGCCCTACCGGTGGAAAAAATAGATTAGATTTCAGAAAAACAGCATGTACATTATTATTACTTAAACGAACAAGTTTCAAACTTCTATATACATTTAAATTAAAAACATCTAAGTGCACGGGAAAGTTCTGAAACATTAAAAATTATTCAACTAAACTTCAAAATAACCTACATTTCTAATTATCACTAATAAGCAAAAGAACTATTATATATAAAATGTCTAATTTCAGTCACCTCAACCATTAGATTTCGGCCTCTTCAAGGAGTACCTAGATGAACAGGTGGAGACGCTTAAAATAAGTGCATTGGAAGTAAGAATTAACAAGAGGATAGAGCAGATCCAGCAGAAAATTGTGGAAGATAATGGTAAGTGGCTGAACATTTTTTACCCTGATTTGCAATCTGTACCTAGTATTGTTGATAATGATAAGCCTAAGTTAAATGATAACGGAATAAATAATGAAGGTATTGTTGTAAGGAATATTGGTAATGATGCTAATTGTAGTAATGTCCTAACGAATGTTTGTATTAATAATAATAATGGTAATAATGTACTTAGTGAGATAGAAATGACGCTAAAAAGTAATGTGACTAAGTATAAAATAAAATCTTTTAATGACAACTCCAATATTGAAGTTGATAGTAGCTAAGAGGAAATCGAAGACCTGGATAACAGTAGTTATGAAAATGAAGTAGAAATGAGTGAGGGGGGAATGGCCAGCATTAGTCAGTAAACCCGCCAAGAATGTAGGGGGACAGGAAACGCAAAATGAATGCTACATAATCAGTGAAGTCAAAGTCGATAGTAAAAAGACAATGAATAGTAAAACTATACTTAAAAATAAAAGCAAAGTGAGTGCAAAAAACAAAGTTAAAAAAAGTAGTCTATCCAAAGCTGCTAAATATTATGATTTTAAAAAAGCAAAGGAAACGAGCTAAGCAGGATTCGAAATTGTAAAAGGGAAGAGAAATAGGAAAAGATCATCAGAAGACAACGCACCGGCCAAAAAGTTATAAAAGCCTAAAGAAAATAATGAAACCCCAATCGAAAATAAATGCGACTTCCTTAGCAAGATAAAAGAACCGTAAACAATCAATACCCAGCCGAAACTGCGACCCATTATGCGCCACAGAGTGGCAGAACATCCAGTGCTTCTTAAAAGAATTAATACTGTACAAAAAATTAAATGCACCGCGAAAGAAACTGGAGAATTCGTTAAACTTTTTGTAGAAACTACAGACGATGTAAGAAAATTAACTAAGTACTTAGAAGAACAAAAATTAGAATACTACATAATATCAGATAAAGCCGAAAAACCGGTCAAAATAGTTATAAAAGGATTGCCTATTAACACAGATGTAGAATAAAACTGAACTAACGCAACTGGAATACCAAGGCGAAAAAGTAAACGAATTTAGAAAATTTAAAACTAAAGAATTATTACCAATATACCAAGTGCATCTAACAAAAAACCCCAATATCCAAGACATTTATAAAATTGACCAATTAATGTATATGGTAGTTAGAATAAAAAAATGTCAATAAAACAGTAAGGCAATGCTACAAATGCCAAACATGGCAACCCATCTCACAATAATGTAGAATGAAGCCCAAGTGCGATACATGCGCAGGGCAACACGAATCATTAAACTGCCCAAATAAAATAGTAAAAACGGAGGAAGAAAAACTCCCAGTTAAATGCGCCAACTGTGGGGGATCACAAGCAGCGAGCTACAAGGTTGTCCTAAGTACCCAAAAATAGATAGGAAATTAAATCCGGGAACTTCATACGCAACAATAGCACAGCGGAGCAAAAAAAACGGCTACTGATAACCCGTGGGGGGAGAAAGACAGAAGTAATATAGGAGGACATGGGACTTCCACGCGACCAGAGGATAAGAATAGAACAGGAAAGAAACCGCAAGTCGGGGGAAGAGAGCAGTAACGGGATCCCCACAATAGAAGGAGAGATGCAAAGTATACTTACCCTAATAGGCTAGTTAATATACTAAAGAAAATAAACTTGCAGGTACTACTTGAAAAACTAAACAACGGCACTTCAATCATAGACATAAATATTACTTAGTGGAATCACTCAGAGGGCCGCATAATAATAATCATGAACAGTAACACTGGTATTGTTGTTTTCACATGGAATGCAAATGGTCTATATGGTAAGGTAAATGATTTCAGAGAGTTTCTAGGACGCTTTAACCCAGATATAGTACTAATTCAAGAAACGCATCTCAGCGGTATAAACAAATGCTACTTTCCAAATTATAAATTTTACTCGAACCTTAGCCGTACCCACTTCAGACGAAGAGGAACAGGCATTCTGATCAAAAACTGTATCCCACACCACTACTTACCAAACCCTAGGCTCTATTATGTTAAAGCCACGATGGTTGTGGCCAACTTTGAGGCATTTGAACCCATAAACTTTATCTCAATTTATAATACTCCACTAAACGACGCAATGTTCACAATGGACCTGGAAAGCTTACTTGCGTACAATAGAATAACATTTATAGCTGGGGATTTCAATGCCAAAAATAGAGCATGGAACTGTGAAAGGAGTTGCAAACTAGGAAAGCAATTGGTTAGCTTCACTGAGAAAGCCAGACTAATGATACACGCACCAGAAAAATCGACAAGATATAGTAGACAATGAGCGTCAATATTAGATCTTGCTATATCTAAAAACATGCAATTTAACTGCTCCACTACTACAGTAAATGAACTGGCAAGCGACCATCAACCTGTGCATTTCTGAATAGATACCAGCACAGTTTCATGCAACAACAAAATCTTTATACCTAATTGGAAAAAATTCCAGCAAAACATCCTGAATAAGTCAACAAACGACTTTAAACTAGTACACGAAATGGACATAGAAATAGAGATAAATAGATTTACCCACGAACTTCAGAGCTCAATAGAAACAGCAGGGAAATGGAAAACTAAAAAGAACGAGAAATTCTTGTTAGAAATAAAACAAGAAACGCAAATAAGAAACAGGTTAAGAAAAATATACCAAACAAGTAGAAACCCTAACGACAAAAACCCATACAATAGAGCCCAAAATTATCTAAGGAAACTACACGCAATAGCATTCCAAAAAAGAGAGAAAAACAGAATAGAAAACCTAAAGCAAGCTGACAAATCCATATGGTGGCAAGTTAAAGCGCATACCAAAAGTCACAACATAATGCCCTCCTTACTAGCGAAAAAAACACACACACACACACAATAATATACACCCATCAGGAGAAGGCGGATGCAATTGCAGAAATTTATGAAAGGCAATTCAAAGAAAATAACCTTTCTCCCCCCCCCCCACACTGATTATGTTGTCAAAAAAAGGCTAGAGAAATTCTTTAACAAAAAACGATTAGAAGTAGTAGAAGAATGCAAACCATCGGAAATAATAGAAATAATAAATAAACTCAAGGAAGGAAAAAGTCCCGGATTAGATAAAATAACCAATAAAATGGTTAAAAGATTACCAATAAAATCAATAATTAGACTGAAATTCTTAATGCAATCCTAAAATTACAATATTTTCCAAATGCATGGAAAGCGACGTTCCTACGACCTGTCCAGACGGCAGGCGGACCACGCGTTTCCTCCTTGAGCCCCTCTTGTGGTTTTCTGGGGTACTTTAATGCCTGTCTAGTTTACCGACAATTTGTCAGTAAACTGGACAGACATCAAAGCTCCCCAGAAAACCGCAAGAGGGGTCGAAAGGGGAACGCGTGGCCCGTCTGAAGATTCTCCGATCGTAGGAACGCCGCTGAAAACAGCAACAATATTCCCTATACTCAAACCAGGAAAAATCCCACAAGACCCAAGCAGTTACAGACTCATACATCTACTATCTTTTCTCAGTAAAGTGGCAGAAGCTGTGATACTTAAAAGAATTACCTTAATCACTGAGGCCCACCTCACTCCTTATCAGTTTGGATTTAGGAAGAATCTCTCTATAGTGCAGCAATTGCTGAGAATCACTGAAATAATTAGAGAGGAGATGGATGAAGGCTGGGACACCGGAGTAGTGTTTCTGGACATCACTAAAGCGGCGATCCCACGACCGGAGAAATCTTCAGACGGACACGCGTTCCCCTTTCGACCCCTCTTGCGGTTTTCTGGGGTGCTTTGATGTTTGTCCAGTTGGGAATGGGGCATTTGCGCTCAATAAATTATTCCCTACCCCTGTTGCATTGTAGGTTTACTGGGATTTGGACCTTTCAGCAAGAAAACTTGGCACGCATCTAGAGGGGTGACGGTTTTTAGTTTTGCATAGCTGCATTTCCGGTCGGGCTAATTGGTGATAATGGAATGGTGATAATTTTTGTAAAAACTTTATTTGATCTTGCATTTATGAGATATTGTACATACATTTATCTTATTCATATATCTTGCAATAAATGATAATTAATTCTATTATTAATAGAAAAGTAAGACTGTTTTTATCAGAAAAATAAATAGCGGAATTAAATACATTTAAAAAGAAGTAAGATATAAGAGAATCTATAGCTGTTTTATTTACTAATATTTAAAAAATCTCATATTTCTGAATGAATTTTCTTGAAAATCGCTATTCTCTATACTCATAAAAGGGAAAAAAATGTATGTGTATGTATATATATTACAATAGTTCACTTAGCAATATCTTTATTAAGAAACTAGCCGCCTTTGGTGACCAGCAGTTTGCCAGTATAAAAGATCACTAAAATTTTCAAATATATTTTATGTAACTTGATCTCTTAATAGCTTTTTCTGCAAAATATTTAGATATCAATGTTTCAGATTTTAATAATTAAATAATTCAGTTTTACTATTATGTAGACCTTAAACAGTTCTGTTCATTCTATTACTTATGTCTTACTAATTTTCTGTCAGAGCCCATAAAATTTACACTTTAAATTAGAGTGGAAATGCTAAACTACAATTAATATAAAAACATTTTTTACTGAAATCAAGCACATATTTTTTTAAACATGAAAATTGAAAGAAGAATTCGTTCAGCATTGAAGTTGTATATGCAATGCAGAATATTTCTTGTAATTTATACAATATCTTAAAGAATTAATCAACAAAATTTCTCTAATTCATCGTAAAATTCAGTTTTTATTTTTACTTTCAAAACATTTAAATGGTGCAAATGAAAATATTTTATTTAACTTCAGTCAATAAATGTTCTTATGAAAAAATTATGAAGTTTAAATTTTACACAGTCCTTTTGTCCTAAGGAGTCATATTCTGCGAAATACTCTTGAAACTTCAACTCTTAACTCAAGTCAATAAATAAACTTTCTATCTTCTGCGATCAAATCTGTCAGTTTTTACAAATCAATATTAGAACAATCAATATTTTCATAATCATAAGCCAATCACTGCTGAGAAATCCTGGTAAAAGATTGGCGTATCTTCTTTGAAACGGACTATGAAGTGTTCTAAAATCGCCAATTTTTTTTAGAAGAGTTATATTCAAACTTCCTAAATTATATAGTTTTAATGAATGATTTAGTTGATTGAAGTTCAAAGATTTTTATTTAACCCTTAGCGCTCCGAAAAGTAATTAGATGCATAAACATTTGCCGAATAAGAGAACTTGTTCATTGTTCCGAAAAATTAATATATATGAATTTTCCCAGAAAATTAATCTACATATTTTTACCACTCTTAAGTATTTTTACCTGTCAAAATTTAATAAAATAATTAAATAAAATGCCAAAATGATGCACTGCCTTGAATGGTTCTTGAGAGGAGAGATCGAAGTGCTAAGTGTTAAAATATTGATGTCTTAAAAAAATTTGTTAAATAAGATTCAAAGGTTAATGTAAAAGGGTAAACATGTAAAAGGATTACAAAGGGTAATGTAAAGACCTATATAAAAATTTAAAATTCTTAATTCATCGGAGCATTTATTGATTCAAGTAAGATAAAATGTAATTGTTTAGTTCATTTAGACCATTTTGTTAGTAGATGCGTGCCCCTGATTAAAATTAACTGATGGGCGCTGATTACAGTGATTATCCAATAGATATATTGAACCATGTTTGCCTTAAATTTAATTGTTTGATTTAATTAATACTATAGATATTGTAAAAGGTCATAGAAATCTTTTCCTCCATTTACTTTTTAGAAAATATATTTCAAATGTTTTCGCTTCACACAGACACTTGCTGAAATTTACACTTTTATATATTTAATTTACAATAATAGTTGATTTATTTTTTTTAATTTGAACTTCTGTCGATGTGATGGCAACAGGTTGATAAAAGCTAATTTTTTTCCCATTGACGTGCTCTTGCAGATTAAATTTTATTTTTATTTTGTGCGAAATACATTGTTGTAAAATATAGGTAAAATATTTCTTTAAAAGCTTGTTAAACATCGGAACTTATTTGTAGATTAAAGTATTGATATCATTAAAAAGAAAATTTTTTGAGTTTTATCTTAATGCAAAAATCAATTTTGTGCTGTAATTTTTCGGAAGTTATAGCGCTGTAATTTTTAGAAAGTGTATCCATTTTTAAATCCTGATACTCCTTAATGTAATAAATTATTATATGTATAAGGATCAATGTTAGAGAAATGAATTAATATTAGATAAGAATGTTATCTGTAATGCGCATAAACAATGCTGAATGAGAAAGTTTTTGTATTAGTTGAAATTTAAACACTTTCGTTTTTCAAATTCCCATTTTTGTTGAGATTACTGAAAATTAAAAGAGATGCATTGCATAAAAAGCAGAATAGTATAAAGTTTTTAGAACAGTAGTAAATGTTGCATGTCCAATAGAATTTGAAGTTACATATGCTCTTGTGAGTAAGTGATCAAGAACAAGCTAAGTAAATTTAGCAACCATAAATCTGAATTATAAAATTAAGTTGGTTACTACTTTCATAAAAACTTTAAAAAAAATGCTTTTTAATGTGTATTAGCATTTGTGAAACAATATATTTTACAACTATTTTTCTTCAATTCATGGTTATATAGGAGTAATCATAATTTCTATTTTGAAAAAAGTAACGTTCCTACCAAGTTATTTAATTGAATCTCTCAAACTTTTTTTAAAAATTTTAGTTACATACAAATGAACAAAAATAGCGGATAAGCTTTCAGAAATGCGGAACAGTTTTGACTATGCTGCATGTCAGAGACAGAAATTTTTGCAGTTAGTTTATTCTTTCTTTCTTTCTTTTTGTTAAATGTTAATGACCATATGCATATTGTGAAATATTGAAAAAGAATTATTTAGAAATTATATTCATTTTTTAAAAAATTTCTAACGCCTTTTTATTATTTTCATATTATTTTTTTATGTAGCACGTTCAGATGTTGCATTTAAATGTCGTTTGCGGTACATTGGATTATATATAGTTAAATCTGACAGTAAATAAGCTAGGAAATGAAGTAATATATTTCAGATTTAAAGGAATTTCAGTAATTATCAACATTTTCTTATTAAAAATATGTCTTTTTTTCTCCTGAGAATTAATTAGCAGCTGTTTTTAAAATTATTAATATGATTCCTATCCTTTATTTTAGCCACAAACGCTTATTATTTTTGCAAAAAAAAAAAAAAAAAAAATTGAACAGCTTTAACATAAAAAGCACAGTAGCTCATTTCAAGTATCAGCTTGTGGAATGTACATACATAAAAGCATACATACATATAGAAAGAACTAAACATTATTGATATCCATTTAAATTTGAATTTAAAGCCCTTTCTATGTATTTTTTTTTTTCATTTTGTTAAATAAAGTTAAACCGTAATTCTCATAAAACTAAAAATTATAATTCATTTTATTTGATTAAATTTGTATTAAGCACATCAGAATTATAATTTTTATAAATGTCTTCCGTGTGGGAAAATTATAAACGTTTTCTTTTATAATAAATATTTTTAAAGCAAATTTCTCACATTTTATATTTATTATTTTCAACACTCGTCTGAAACGTGGTAAGGGTCTTCAGCATTTTTCTCACAGAAGTTTCGTTTCGTTATCAGAGACAAAGAGTATCATTCTCACTCTCAGTGATTTGATTACCATCTGGCGTATATTGTAAAATCGCCAAATCTTACATGCAAAGATAAAGTTTATAATGTGGTAACCTTATTTAAGTCTTGAAGGGTAGGGGGAAATTTATTGAGCGCAAGTACCACACAACCATCTAGGTTTATCCAGTTTACCGACACCCCAGAAAACCGCAAGAGGGGTCGAAAGGGGAACGCGTGGCCCGCCTGCCGTCTGGCCCGGTCGTGGGACCGCCGCTTAAGGCGTTTGACAGGGTCTGGACTGACAGTCAGAAATGTGGATCCCTGGTAGCATTATCAGGCTCATAGCTACATATCTATGAGGAAGTCATTTTACCGTTCGAGTAGGGAGAAATCTCTCCTCAGAACGTGTAATTGAGGCTGGAGTAGTACAGGGATCCAAGATTGGACCACTACTGTTCAATATCTACATTAATGATATCCCCAGCCCCAGGAACTACCAGACCCAATTATGTCTATTCGCCGATGACACTGCCATCATGAGCACCGGTGAATCTATAAATATCATGGACTAGATCAATAGTTATTTGGATGAGTTCGGCAAATGGTTAATCATCTGAAAGGTTAATGTGAACACGGACAAGTGCCAGGCTTCTTCTTGCGTACAGCCGACCACCCCGCCACCACTGAACGTAGCAGTATCGACAGGATTTGTTGTGGCCGACTGCTACAAGTGCCAGGCTGTCTACTTTACTAGAAAGAGAAACATCCCTGACCCACCATAACTATTCAGAAGAAAGACTAACATATAAAGAGCACATATACAGCATAAGAAACAAAGTAAAAGCTTGCAAATCGAAACTATACCCTATGATGAGGAAAGGGTCCAGACTCTCTCTGAACAATAAGTTGCTACTATACAAGACCATAATTAGGCCAATAATGAGCTACGCGTCACCAGTATGGGGTGACACACCCAAATCACACATAAATAAACTAGAAACAACGTAAAATAGATTAACTAGAGAAATAGCCAGAGCACCGAGATATGTAAGAAACAAACAAATACTCAAAGAACTCAAAATAGAAACAATAACGGAATACTTCAAAAAATTAGCAGAAAACTTTTTCCATACAATAGACAACCACAATAACCAAGCAATAATAAATATCCCCAAATAGGACCCAAGAAATCCTAGGAAAAAAAAAGAAGACCCCGGACACTCCTCCTTGGTGAGTAGCAGCAAAAGGAAAATGATAAATGATCGTACATGCCCTTATCAGGGCTAACAAGGAAAGTCATGATCATTAACCCTTCAGCGCCCTTGCAAAACCAGACGGAATCGACGAAGACGTGCTAAAACGACAGGTAAAATAGACAATTAAGTAATCTTCCCATTCTTCAAAATTATATTTTAATTATCCATTGCTTTTTTTAAAATAATAATTCCCTTACCGATTTAACAGCAGATAAGTATTAAAATATTTAGGCTTAAATCATTCTCTAAATCGGGTAAAATAAATTAATTACCAGGTCTCGGAGATTAAGGACCATTGAGTCCAGATACTCCGCCAAAACAAGTATCACGTCGTCGCCATTAGACTTCGATGGCACTACAATCTTGACCTAATGTATAAATAAAAGCAGCCGTTCTGCCCGTTGCATTAAATAAAGAACTGGAAGAAGTTAGTTTCCAACACCTTGTACATATTTTGCAGTGGTGAGTGAAACTAGAATCTCAACCAGTACGTTTATCCCTATCCGTCGCAAACTGTACATTTCGGAGGTATGAACTTTTTTGAGGGAGAATGGCCTCGGAATCAGTATCATCATTTATATGTTGAGCTGTATCACGACGCTTTTCCCAGTGTGTCCCGAGGCTCAGGGAAATCAATAAAATTGTTTTATGGTCTTGGAACTCTGAGCCTTTCCTCCATATTATGGCTCGAGTAATGTTATGGAAAGCTTGTAACTGTGATGAGTCAGTTTCCTATAGCAGACCAGACTTTTATAATAGCCTTCAATTTATATAATGATAATCATATATCTCTACGAAAAATTCGGAAAATTTATAAAAATTACCAAGGCTGGTGGCAATTCGACTGTCTCTGTACAATTTCACGCCGTCCATTATCGGACAGCATGCAATGTAATGTAGTTTTGAGACCAGTAAACAACATCGCTTGTGTATCTTTCAATGGTGAATGAATTTAAAACGCACACACACACAAATATTATTTTAGTTCTACCGTAATTTCCTCTCAAGTATAATATATTAATTTCCGCCCATCCGGAAACCTTTAATAAAAATGTTACTTGGCTTTTCTGTTTGGGAGGAGATTCTATGTTTTCTTTATCTAAATATTTTGTTAATTTGAGGGGATCTTCTGTTGTCAGGAAGAAGTGGAAACATTTGCGTAATGGTTTGGCCTCCCATTTTATATGATGGTTTTCATTAAGTCGTTAGAGTATAGTTTTATATTTATTGGTTCGCTTAAGAACGACTGGGGAATTTTTTGATTATTTCATTTATTTTCTTTGCTGGTTCATTTTTTTCCATTGAATTTTTTTCTTCTGTGAGTTTTTTTTTTTTAATGTTTTTGTTTAATTGGGAGTGATCGTCCTTTCTTCCGTGTAACTTTTTGTTTTTGAAATCTCTTGTCGTTGTCAGTGTCCGTAATTGAATTTTTCCCTAAAAAAATAGCTAAGCTCTAAATTGAACATCTGTTTATGGTTTATTTTTTCATTTTTCATCCGATACTGGATGGAGCTATAGTTCATATATATTCAGTGACACTGAATGTTTCCCTACAAAATTACAAAACAGTTACTTCCTTTGATACTCACATTGTAGTGCTTTGTAGAATTCTAAAATTTTATCAGGATACCCTACATTTTATTTATATTTTAATGTAAAATCGCTATAAATTATTAAAACCTACATCATAATAAAGCTAATATTTTTAAAAATTCTCCAAACCAAAAGATTTTGCTCCCCTCCTCCCCCCCCAAAAAAAACGTTTTTTGGCATAACTCTAGATAGAGGGCGCTACAAGCTTATATTACTATACTCCCACATTGGTATGATATTGAGGATAAGAGAATAATGAAACATAATTTCTTTATTTATCCAATAAAGAATTAGAAATGAAGAATTCTGGTTCCCATTTCTCAGAAAGAAATCATCATTACTTGATTTGAGAGAGGCAGTATTAGAACTACACTACAATCTCACGAGTTAGCAACAAACTATGGAGAATTCAAACAATTAAAAGTTCCAAATCTGCGTCAGTCCTTGTAAAGTACAGTCTTTATTTAATATTCTTTTTTGCAATTTAATTTGCTCACTAGTTAGCTATTTAATTTCAGTGGGAAGAATCCTAATTTTATCACTGTGCTGATCAATATGGAAGCTGAGAACTGCAAACGAGATGGAAGCGCCACAATTAGAAAAAATAAGCAGCAATGATTTGTTCCCATTCAGAAGAATTAATTGCATTTTGAAAGAAAGAATCCATAGAAAAAGTTTCAAATTTATTTTATGTTTATTCATATTTCTTATGACAAGAAGTAAACAAGCATATTATCAGTGGCGGATTTTGACAATATATATATATATATATATATATATATATATATATATATATATATATATATATATAATTGTTATCCGTTATCTTTTTTATTCTAATTTTTTTGATAATATAAAATGAGAATGTGACAGTGATTTATTTATTTATTTTCCTATTTACATTATATTTGGTTGAACATTACAGTCCAAGCATTCAAATTTTGAAGCTCAAAAATTATTTTTGACAAATATATCAGTTTAGTGTTTATTTATTAAAATTTAAAACAAAAAAGGCAATCTATTCAGTTAAAAAACGGTTTGCGTTCGTAAATCCCCATTTTTTTCATTAACTATTACAGGTTCTATCATAAACCGAGAACTGTTGAGGGAAAATATTCCTATTTAAATTCCATTTGAACTGGAGTAAACAGTGCTAACCTTCTTTGTCCCATGAATTTAATGGTATTTTTCATTTAACTTTATATCTGTATCTTAATTTTTTTTAGTGAAAATGCATATTACAATAATTAAATGGGTTTTATTATCTTACTTTAATTAATCAATAATAAAGTTCAAAATTAAGTGAATAAATTTATTATTATCAAAAATAATAGTTTAAAATTATTTAATGAACTAAATTAATTATTTAAAAATTGTTGACTTAAAAATATTTCATTAAGAATTTTTAAGTAAAAAAAATTTAAATCGAATATTTTATTTATTTATTTAATTATTTATTAAATAAATCGAAATATTTTATTTTAGTAAAGGTACCAAAATAGAAATATGATATTTAGTAAAAAGGTACCAAAACTTGTTAACATCACTTAAACACTCTTTATTTATACGATTGGATATTTTTGAAATTAAAAACAATATTATGTGATAGAGTTATAAAACAAATTATATTTTATAGTTATATCTTTTATTTTTATACTATGCATAATCTTATGTTGTAACTTACCTCAATTTTTTTTATACATATTCTTTTAAACTGTCTTTGAAATCAAATTTTTTCATACATCATATTTATTGGCCATGATAACTAGAAAGTTCAAGCATTTTTGAATTATCGACAAACTATAACAGTTCTTCAGCAGCTTTAGTTTCGTGAAATTGCTTGCATTTCTGATCTTTAAGTATTTGTAAATTTTCAACACAGCCATTGCACTCGGGAAAGTTAATTGTAATTTATTACCATAAATGAGTTCATAAAAATTCTTTGCAGGTACTATTTTTTCTCCGTTTATTTCGAGAGGTTCTGAACTGTAGAATTTGAAATGTACCATTTCATTACCAAATTCTGATTCGATATTCTATGAATAATGTTCTTTAAATTTTTGAGCATCTTCCCAATTTCGATGTTCTTTCTTTTTGGAAAAGTAAGCAAATATCCAAATATTGAATAAACTTTATCATACGCTTCAAAAAGCCACGAAATTTCTGGACGTAGCATATCTGACAATTTTGTATGGCAATTAGTTTTTCTTTTCATCTATGTACAAGACCTTCAGTTCTACAGTCTCCCTAATGTTCTCTTTTCTGTTTCTATTTTATTTTTTTTGGCTCATTTTGCCTTTATCTCATAATTATCAAGCATTTCTAGTAATATAAAAACACCGGTCCAAGTTTTGTTACTTTTCATTACATCACAAATTCTCCCATCAGAAATTGAAAAGAAATCTATTCTTTACCTGTATATTGACCACTTTTAAAGACGGATAAACACTAATTCATGAAAAAATAATAATAATAAATAAATAAATAACAGTGCGCATTTTCATAAAGATCCATGATTACAGGAATATAGAAATACTGAAATTATTATTTTAAAATTTGATTAATCTGCTTACATGGTAATGCCAAGATCTACAGCTGCCGATTCAAAAGCATTAAAAATAAAATAGAACATTTAAAACTGGTTACCCTTATAGTTAACAGAGTAAAACTAGAATCAATATGTTATTTGGACTATAGCTTTAATACCGCAAAATTTTGAAGATATATTTATAAATATAGCAAATGGCAAATATTTCGAGACTTAAATTTAAATTACAAAAATAATAAATTTTTTTTATTTGTGACCAGAATTTTTTACTTATAGAATTTGAGTCTAGAAATCATTATGAAACATTTATATACATAGTATTGGTCTATTAATAATGTAAGAATAATAAGATTTACTATAAAAAAACATTTTCGTTTGTTTGATGTTTCAGTATTGGGCGAATGAATGGTAATGTATAGTAGCAATATTTGTATTAAATGAATCGGAGTAATTTATAGCTACAGAACCAGGGACATAACTACATAAAATGACGGCCTGGATACCCCTCCCCCTTTTTGCATGTATATAAATTGCTTTCATTAATGTTAATTTTTTCATGTTATCCAATTTTAAATAATTTAATTAATTATTAAATTTTTGATACTTTTAAAAGCATTGATTGCTACAAACAAACAGGAATTAAATTAGAAAATACAAGGAGGAAAAAAAAGAACCAGTGTACAAAAAATACATTACATTTGAATTACATTTTGATGCATAAACAAAATGAAAATGGCCCGCATCATTTGCAGCTAATTAATTTAGTATTTAAGGATCTTAAATTTAGCTGTTAAAAATTTGGTAGAATGATTTTTCAAAATATGAGTTTTAATTAAGATTATTTATAATTTGTACAAAATGTGAAATTACAATAATTTCGCAGTGCATAACTAATTATAAAGTACGTATTTGAGCTACATTACAATTGAATAACAAATTGATTACCGCAGATGCTTTCATCCGGCAACTAAAAAAATAGCCATCTTATGAAATGCCCAAATACATATATTTAGTAAATAATAATAACAAATAATAGCTACCATCTAAATCATTCATTCTCATGAAAAATACATCACTTACCGAGAATAGGACCTCGGTGGTCTGGTGGTAAGGTCTCGGCTTCAGAACCAATGGGTTTCAGGTTCGAGACCCAATTTCCACGGAAAAACCGTCGTGTAAGAGGGTCTGGTGCACGTTAAACGGGCCAAACGTCCTCTAGCTGGTGCGGTGTGGTGTGAAGAGGGGGTGTGCCAGTTCAGGTGTCGTATGCGTTATCTGACCATGGTTCAAAATTACGAGGACTGTCCAAAAATAGGCCTAGTATTGCTTTAAAACGGGACGTTAATATAGCTAAACTAAACTAAGCTGAATCACTTGCAAAATATGAGTCCGAAGTATTAATGATCATAAGATTTTAATAAAAAATGCAGAAAAAAGTAGTATTTATACTGTAAAAAGTTTAAAACATTTTGAAAAAAACAACAACAAAAAAAAACTAAATAATCGGAAAGGACAACTTCATCGTTTTCTATACCATTTGTTAAAAAAATTGCTCTTGGAAAGGAAACAAATATAATCTGAAAAATATCTGTTGTTTTTATAACATTTGTATCCTATATTAAAATCAGTTTTTAAAGCATTGACCAAATTTACTAACATTATGATTTTGAAACCTGATGGAGAAACCAAGAACTTGACATTTCTCAGGATGAAAATATATTTATGTCCGAATTTAGTGAACGTTTTTTTGAAAAACGTTTGTTTGTTTGGAACTTATCCCACTCCATACCCCTTGGCGGATTCGAACAACGTTTGACACACATGTTTCTTAACACCAGAAGTACTACCCTTTAAAAAGAATGAAATGGGGATTGAAAGATGAACCGTTTTTCTTCCATAACATGTTAACAAATCACCGCACAAAAAAATATTTTTACACCATCTTAAAATTGAAAAAATTAGCTTTATAGTGATATTAATTTCATTGCCATATTATTTTTCTCTGAATTTTTAATCAGTTTTCAAAATTAATTTTAACAAAATTTGTATCAATTCCATTTTGGTTTTTCGAAATGTATGTTAAAGCTATTTTATTATTTAATCACATAATGTTGATGTTAAGTTTCTTTCTATAGATATTTTTATTTTTACATTTTTTTATTTTACATGTTTACATAGAGTTAAAGAAAAAAATTTAACATGCACATGCAAAAATTAAACACTGTCTTTTAAAGTTATTGCAATTTCTTTGACTGTTTGACCTAATTTTATCTCATATTTTAGCACTTTTAATTTTAAAAATGTTAGAAAACAATGTATGTCTGTTCAACAGATTTCTGCAAGCGTAGCTGTCTCTTTATATAAGTTCAGATCACTTCGGTCCAGACAAAAGAATATGTACATCATTCCATGGGGAAAATGGCTCCCAGTCCAGATGTTTCCTTACTAGAGAAACAAGGATTTCCACGAATGTCAGTCTCTTGTTTAAAAATGATGAATTGTTCAAATCTTAACTTCAAAATTGATAACTTCAGTGCCATTCGTACAACATATGTATGATAGCCCTAACAACTGATAGCATCCGCTCGCACAACATATGTGTGATGGTTATTAACCGGTACCACACTCTCTGTGTGATCATCGATGAACGTAACAAGATTTTTTTGAATTAATTCTTCAAATATTGCCGTCCTCTGGCGAAGTTTGAATACATAGACGTGCTGTCATTAAAATGTTAAAATAAAATTCTGTACTTTTTTTACATAACTTATAATTTATAATATATATCTATGATTAATATTTGAGGAATAAATGTAGAGGTCGATATTTTTAGGACACCCTGTATGTCATAAATAAAATAAGTGCTACATCTGAAAAATAATATTTATAATCAATGCTGAATAAAAGGAATTACAATGTGATTAAAATAATACATGAATAACATAAAATTTTTCAGACAAATGTTAAAACGTTGTTTATGGTTGTATGAGCTTTATTATTATGTTTGTTTTGGAAAAGCTTTTCAGAAAATATATTCCCCTGTCATTTACATCGCATATATCATATATAATTCACATAAAATTATCAAAATCACATTATAAATTCAACCGACTTATTAGAAAAAGTAAACGTGATATTTTTAAGTATAAATGAGGGGTGCATAACTACTCATTTTATACAAAGAATATAGTAATTGTCAGTGTCATAGTGTCAAACAAATATTATGTACTCATTTTGTATTTGTTAAAAATTATTTACTGTTACAATTTTTTACGTCTAATAAAAAAATGAATATATACGTCATTTTATGTGGTCCCAATAAATAATCTTTCTAATTAAAGCATGAGCTTAACTGTGTATAATTTACGAACGTTACGTTTTGAAGTTATACGAAAAGACACTATGGTACAATCCTCAATAATTTGAACCATGATCAGATGTCGAGAATGACACCTTAGCCGCCAAAGCCTCTTTGCCTCTCTCCAAATAACCACACCACACCAGCATTTAATTAAGGAGAATTATGGAAGAGTTATAGTATGAAATTATACATAAAAGAATTGCAAAAGATCAATAAATATTACAATGAAAACAGAAATGTTAAATTTGCCATATGATGTGCATCCAACTTTGCTTTAATTTTATTCAATCAAGAATCTTGATATATTTAATTAAAAAAAATATCCGCGTGAAGTTCAAAATTTTGCTAGAAACAGATTTTAAATATATCAAAGGGAAAGAGGAATATTTGCAAATGCAGAAGAGGTAAATAAAAAAAATTCCTTGCTAAATAAATAATGATTCTTATTAACATGCATCAATTATTTTTACCTGTGATTTTAATTCATATAAAATGTCCATTCATTCTATATTTTTACTTTTACTGATTCCCCCTATTTAATAAATTTTATTTCATGCTGTTTCACGAGCAAAGCATTTCCACGAATATAACTCTCATCTAGTGACTTATTCCATAATTATCAAAAGCGGTCGATCGAAATTTTTATTTATAGAAAATATTATTGTAAACTCTAATAAGGTAAGGAACGGAAAGAAGAGATAGAATTACAATCGGATATAGAATTGCAATCTTAATGTGTGGGTAAAAATAATATTTCTTTCCAAGAACCCAGCTCATGTTTTGTTGAAGTTTTTTATACATAAAAAAAAAATTGTTTTTCCCATTTTTGGAAGTTGCGAAACAAGCATAGGGTATAAAGCAGATACAAACGAGCATAGAATATCAGTCTAAATTTGTCTCTCATCGAGAGTGGACATCATCGAGAGTTATCCGTTGACCACTAAGCTTGATCTTCTTAGTTACGTTCTGCTATAGAGCTTTAGTGCTGTAATTGTCTCCATTTTTAAAATAATAATATCTTAAATATTTCATTTTGAAATTTAACCTTGGATATAATTTTAAATAATAGTATTTGAATTATTCAATATGTTGTCGTTGACTTGTACTTTTATTAAGTTTGAATAGAATTTTAAATAGGAAAAGTGTGGAATTGTTTATTTAATTTTTTTAGTAATATTTTCAAAACTTTTTATTCAATTTAAGAATTAAGTTTTCGTCTACATTTGTTTGATACTAATATTTAACGTAACGTAATTCTTAAATTGAATAAAAAGTTTTAAAAATATATATATATATATTCTTTTTCTCTTTTAAATCGTAGCTTTATTTATTAAATACCTCTTGGATATATTTAAAATTACTATAATGCCATTCAGTTCTATCAAATTATTAAAGAGTTATACTTTCTAAAAATGATTTTTATTTTTATCAAATGCTTTTATGATTTTTATGATACAAACGGCAAGAACACCACATCATAGTTAGTAATTTTGATAAAGTGAAGTCTCAGTAATATTTTATTCAACTTTGTGGTAGGATATACTTGAATAATGAAATAATTTAATTGCAATCAGCATTTTCAGCAAACTATAAATTTTCATTGTCATTTTAGATGAAATGGCCGATTTCCAGAATTTCGCAATTGACTGGAGCACTGTTTTTGTTCTGAGTTTGATGATCGGAATAGTTATCGTCAGGTAAGTAAAAGCAATATTTTAATAAATTCATGTGATTACCTTTTAGATTTGTCGAAATAATGAGTAATTTGCTTACATCATTCATTATAAATTATTTAGAACTCTCAAATCTTGTTATTGTCTTAATTCTCTAAACATTGTTTTAAAAATATAAATTGTATTTTGCTGTAAATACTCGTGAACTAATAGCATTTAAGCGTTTTGATTAATAAAAAATAGCATACTTATTGAAATTTTGCATATTACATTTTAAAAGTCATATATGAAGCTCAGTATAGTTGATGACTTAAAAAAATCAAAGTAGAAAATGGACAGTAGAAATAATGTAAATATATGTTAATAATGTGATGGATTTATGATGTACTTCATAATGATATATACAGAAAGTAATAATAACATCCTTTAATGATATTGCATATATATCATACTTGAAATTAAATCATCTATAAATTTAAATGTCTCGAAAGGCGCATGATTTATTTTATAACAATTTTATGAATCATTTAAATTTTCATAAACAGAATTTTCATTTCTAGCTTGTGCTGTACTTTGATTAGATTTTCAGTGTATGATAAGTTAAATATTATTAATGAATTCAATAGATATAAATAAAATGCTTTCGCCATGTTATATTTTGCAAAAAATCTATTGATTACATTCGATTACATTCTTCTCTTTGTCTTCAATTGTACTATTAGATTATCCAGATTATTAAACTATTATAATTACTTTTACTATAAAATTTTTAATGCCTTAATGAGATTGTAATTAACATTTTTTAAGTGCGTTTACTTCAATATAACTTACTTTTTTTGAAATCTTGATTTATTTATTTTATTTGTAATACTTAGATTTAACATTTTTACAAAATGCAAGTGTGACACCATCGTTAACAAAACATCTACGCCTTAAATTCCACTGTTATGTATCATTGTTATAGGGGCTTTTTTAAAATTTTCTTCTCGTGTATTATTTCCACGAAAGGGTTAATTTTGAGCAATATTGGTATTTATATTTTTATGTTTAATGACTGCATTGAAAAACACATTTCAATTATAGCACAATAGATGACAGCATGATAGCAGTAAACAAACCAAGAAGTAAATGCTTTGAATTTCTGCGCGTTTTGGGATTCGCATGATATTTTTCATTTCAATTTCTCAGGACTAGAACTATTGTATTCTGGTCCGAATAAACTTAGACCTTGTTTATGTGGATCGGTGTATCATTTAAGTTTAATGCCTCCATACCAAGTTAGTTTTTTTTTTTTTCACTTTATTTAGGTGTGAATATTCAGATCGACGTCCTTTATTGACCCTAGACCGAGCATTAATAAAGGACGGAATATAAATGGATGAAATATTTTTCCGAAAATGGAAAATACTCATACTTTCTTTATTTGTTTACAGAGCGTTTTTCTTATATGATGCGCTATACAGAGGTGACGATTTATTTCAAGATGATGATGAATTTGAAGACATTGAAGCTGCGCACAGTGATGATGAATTTGAAGACAATGAAGATGCGCACAGTGATGATGAATTTGAAGAGAATGAAGATGCGCACAGTGGTGATGAATTTGAAGACATTGAATCTGCGCACAGTGGTGATAAATTGTTAGATGATGATAATGACAGTTACATGAAGCATGTGTAAGATATGCCAATGAAATTTCAATAATTTTAATTCCTTTCTAGCTTTTAAGTAGCTTCTTAACAAAAAACTCTTTTAGGGACGACTATATTTTTCACATGCTAACTGAAACAGTGAATCTCTTCATAAAATAAATAAATAAATAAATAGAAGCATCAGTTTTCATTTTAAAAAAATGTTTGAAATTTCAATGATGTAAAAATTATTTTTTAAAAGTTTTCGCTCCATCAAATTTAAAAAATTAAGTAACACATCTATTTTAGTTTTTTTAAAATATTGTATAACAAAAATTTAATGTAACTTGTATAAAATTAAATTTTGATTAAAGATTTAATTATTATCAATTGGACAAAACTTTGCAATACTCGAAAAATTAAAGGTCCTACACCTACAAATGTCCCAACATTCTTCCTGATACCAACAGTATTTCAAAAACCATTCCCTCTTTTGTAGAAGCAGATTCTTTTCATCGTTAGGCCAGAGGCGTAGTGAAGGTGGACAAGGGGGTTTATACATGCCCCTAATGTGTCTTGAGAATACGCCATGAAGGAAAGTTTTTCATATATTTAATGATTGTAAAACCAAAAGAGATAAGAATGGAACTAGGAGTGGGGTGAAAAATAATTGCTCGGTTTCAGACGCTATTTACCCTCTGTATCACTGATAAATCCAAACGCATACATGCTATTTTTAATCGTTCTACTAATTAGTTGTAAATCAAAAGTTTATGGGATTAACTTGGGGAGAGTGCACACCTTTATCGAAGATTCTTTTACAAATCAATAGACTGCACCAGTCGCCATTTTTGATAAACAAAACAAATTATAAGGCAAATACAGGCACGCTATAAATTCGATTCCACGCCTCTCATTAGCTTTTGAATATCATGAAATCGGCTGCAATTGGTTATAACAAACGATACGAAGTTATTACTTTAATGTAATTTAATGAAACGTGCTAAATTTTAAAATTATTTAGATTCTTTTAAGAAGCTATTCTGTTTTTATTAAAAGTAAAGGAGTTTTTTTAATAGTTATAATATGCAATTTTAATTAGTTTAATCGATATTTTTGATAAGTGAAATGCTTTGAATTCAATAATTTTATTGTAATATCCACAGTTCTCATTGTTAATTTATTTTTAAAAAAAATTATATTCATTGTATAAAAACAATAAGAAAGTATTTCATTTTTCCGTGAAATTTTCTTGATCAAGACTGTTGAATAACAGTTATTTTTTACACTACATTCAATGATCCCTAAAGCTCAGAAACAAAATTATTTTAATAAAAAAACATATGAAACATACTGAAGTATGAACTGTAAAAATAAGCTAGAATTATTTACTACTGAACCTTAACGCAATGTAATCAATGCGTCTTTTCATTTATTTTCTACTTCTTTTTCTTTTAATGAATCATAGTTTATTATAAAGCATTTTTCAATTCTCTCTCTCGCTCTCTTTTTAATATTTGAAAGTTTTTTAAAGGCTGCATTCATGTATAAAAAGAAAGCTCGGATTAATTGTTGCACTATGTGCTTTCATACCGGAAATAGATAAAAATTGACTATTAAATAAATTCGAACCTCTTAGTTCGAAGCTACCGGGACAAAAAAAAATTGATTTATTCAAAAACAGGAATAAAAAGAAAAAAAGGACTTTTAAAACAAGTACAGAAAAAAGACAAAAGCAATTTTTATATTAAAAATAGAAATAAAGATTTATTTTTAGTATTTACCAATTTTAATCAATAATACATAGTTGATAAATAAAAAGTCAGGAATTTCAGTGCATAAAGTGATAGTAATTATAACCTAAAAATGTAATAATTTAAAAATAATTCTAATAATAAATTGTAATTTTAGAAAGAAAGACGTTATACATCGAATTGAATACAAAAAGGGTTCAATACAACTTTAAAATTAGCGGTACCATTCATATCTAACTTATTCAAAGTTTTTAAAAAGAGAAAAATGTTCTGCTGCCTTTTTAATTGAATACATGGCACAGTTATATAATACTCAAGTGAATTAAAAGCCTTAAAAGTTATTAATTGACGATAACTGAGGATTTAAGATGAGAACAATTTAACTAACAAAAAACATAGTTTTCCAAGATTTTCTTTTCTCACATTCCATTAAGGTAATAAAGCATAAGATAATAAAGCATTTGATAAGCTGAAACTGAATTAAAGAAATTTCGAGAAAAAATAAATTGTTTACCTATACAAGATAAAAAAAAATCTTTCATAGGGCCTCTTGCGCTCTCATAACAGAAATACACAACGAGCAAACGGTTATTTTTTTGGTATAATCATATGCACGGGCTATTCAGACGATTAAACATTTTAGTCGAGGTGAAATCAACTATGCACATAGCCCAATAAAATTTTTTATTCGGGGGGGGGGTCGCACAAATGAACCTGGCTTGAGATAAACAAGAGTGACCACTCCGATCCTTCCGAAAGCACACCGAATATTTGAATCGTCGGAAAATCACAACAGCATAGCCAGAATTTTGACTAAGACATAAGGACCACCAACAGCCCCAGTACAGTCCCTCCCAAGGAGATACGTCTCATCATTGGTAGGGGGTTCCCAAACCTATACCATTTCTGTTCTAAACAAGGCGGCGAGAACCAACAACCATATTGAAATCTTCTCATTACCAAGCCTTAGGTGACCCCCCCAGGGGGGATATGGCTTAAGATAACTGATAAAATCAGTAATCTAATACAGATTACGTCCATTTCCTTACATCAACTGTCGTCAGTGCTCTAGACTATGATGTTCAAAATCCGGTTTTAGTTGCTAATCTCAGCTAAGTCACCGCTACTCCTACTCTCCAGAGGTTTTTTTCTTTCAGTTTTATTCTCTCTCTCTCCCAGTCCTGCAATAAATAAATAAAGGCAGTATAAATGCACTATCAGAGTGAAATGGGAATTAATCCTTTAGTTGAAGTTTTAAATAATTTAGTATTTATCTAAAGAATTTTTTTATGATTGCAGAAAAGCAAGTCAAAACCTTTTTAATTTTACCACTTCGTGAAAATTAATAATTATTATATTAGTTATTAATAAAAAATGCTATCTTCTAATTATAGAAATATGTTTAATTTATGTACAGAATGGTGAAAATAAGAATTCGGAATGATATAAAATTATATTAATTTTAATTAAAAAAATATGAGGAAAAGTTGGGATATTTCCTGAAAAAAAATCATAATTATTTTGAACTGTAACAAAGTGCAAATTTCATCGAGTTTTACTATCAAATTCCATGATTATTTTCTTACTTGTAATAATAAAAACTCTTGAAATGTGGAAAAAGAGAAATGACTAAATGAAAATAAGATAAAACAACAACAAATAAGAAAAAGAGTAATTCAAAAAGATAATTTCAAAGCTAAACTAGAAAAAAAAATTTAAAAATTAAAACGTTTCACAACATTTTGTTGTAAAGGTGATAGTTTCAAAATTGGTTATAATCAGCTAATTTATATATTGAAGTGAAGAAAATCTACTTAACTCTTTCAGCTTTGAATTTTTTTCAATTTCTCAAATATGAAAGGTTAGTTGATTTTTTTTTCTAAATGCATTTAAATTTGTTGAAAGTTAAATATGAAGAAAGCAACTAAAGACATTATATGGAGTGTGTCCATTTTTTTTAAATAAATAAATAAACAGATTTACATTCCTTTTCACTTAAACAATATTTTTAAACATTTTTTTTTAAATTTAAATAAATTTATGTAGTTGCAGGAGTTTTCCGAAAATTAACTTATTTATATTTTTGTAGGATATGTCATGCTGATTTGACGAGGCGTCCGGGAATAACTGAAAATCCTGTAGAAGTAAAATAGAGGTTTTCTTCTGATGCAGAAAAACGTATGAGAGATTCAACAATGGCAGGAGACATTCAGGATACATGTCATTTTTGCTTTCCCTGACGCCAATTCATTTTTTTTTAATGTACCGCATGTAAATGCGAAGAATTTTTTGTTTTTGTATAATTTACATGACATATAATAAAAAAATATCATGAAGTCATTACAAATATCATAAAGTATATATATTTAAAATATCAATATATAAAATATATATGTTTAAAAACGCAAAGCGTTTTTAAATATTTTTTGCAATAAAATTGATTGCTTTCATCTTTCCAAACAAATGTACAAAATAATTTATGTTTGACAATCACATTATAAAAAATTGTGAATTATATGACACAAAATTTATGAATTCAATTTAAATATAGCTTATAGTTACATGTTCAAGTATATAGTGTCATAAATTACAAATAGTATCCATTATATATCCCATTGTTTTATTAATTCTTTGTGATACCAAATGCAAAAGAGTTTAGAAAATAACTGCTTAGTCAAAGCGAACAGATATATATGATCAAACAACATAATATTTCTTAAGAATTTTAATTCAGTATGATTAAACTGCTATGTTAAATAGCAAAAAATGGAAAAGACATTTGAAACAGAAAAGAATTTACAAAGAATGCCTCGCAAAAAACTCGAGGAATATTATTTTCAACTGAAAAATATATTAAGCAATTAATTAAAATAGATATTTTAGGTGGTAAAAGTACCTAGTATTAAAGGAATAATTCATTGAGGAATTTATACAAACTCATATTCAATTTATAATTAGAGAAAAATTAAAGCAATGCTGACGTTTGTCATCCATAAATATTTTATTTGAAATAAACAATAGAGAAATTTTTTCCACATTACAGAAGAAAACAGTAAAATCATATTCTGTATTTTAAGCTACACAAGGAAAGAAATATATATTTATTCAAGTCCTTAAGAAATTCTAAACTTGAATTATATAATGGAAGAGAAAAAAAATAAACATTCAATGCAAGTAAAATCAGAATTATTTTTTAAATAAAACCAGAGCATTATGAAGCAGCATCCAATTACATAATATTTTGTAAAAGTTTTTTCTAGCTGTATAATCTTTACAACTAGACACATTTTTATTTACCACAATAAGTTTGAAAAAAAAATTATGAAAACCTGCACTATAAATTTAACTCTAAATTTCGTACTGAAGATTCATTAAAAGTGGAAGTTTGCTTACAAATGAATACGCAATCTTCCTTTAAAGAATAATAAAATTATATAATTTTTATTAAAATTTGTTGCATACTATCAACACAAGCTACCTACAAATTTAGTTTCAAAAATTTTAATTTAAGCACTGCGATGTAATGTTGAATATAATGTAAAAAATTCAAGGGATAAGAAAAATTGCATATCATTTTATGCCTAGACATTTTTATGCTTATTTTAAAAATAATAATAAAAAAAAGCTTGATAAAAAATAAAAGAAGTTTCCAGAATGTTTAAAGACTATATAATATGTTTGGATGCACAATATTTAATAGCAAAGCATAAGCCGGATTCTGAAACTTTTCTCCGAAATGTTAAAAAAAACAAAAAACCTTTTGATAAATAGAATGAAAATTCAAAACTCATAATTCAAAAAGCACTGACTCAAAATTGTAAAATGTTTACAGACTCTTCATTTCACGAGGAATAAAATGAAGTGTATACCTCAAAATTTTAGTCAATAAATAAAACTATAAGAAAAAATGGTTGCTAATAAGATGGATCAAGTAACTTAATTGTTTATTCTAGTGCTAATATCTGACTAATTATGAGAAACTTGAATCAATAATTCAAGAAAAACTAAACATAATTTTTATGAACACAATAAAATGTATGAAATATGTAATTTTGTGCATTATCCACTTAACTTATATTAAATAATACAAAACTATACAAAATTGCATGAAAAAATCTCTATATTTTTTAAGAAAAGTAGAGACTCTTGGATTAACAATTTTTGAAAGTGAACAACTTATCTTACAATAACTTCTTAAACTGTATTCAACAATATAGAAAGAATGAAATGAATAAAAAATGAAATAAGTCGCAAGCTTTATTATTTCCTGAAGCGTTAAAATAAAATTAAAATTATTAAATAACTACATTTTTGTTATTTTGTAAGAAACAAAGTAAAGAATGTTTCTGCAAGTTTTAGATAGCAGAAAAAAAAAAGATCAAAAGATCAAAGATGTAACGAAAATTTAACAGAATAGTATTTCTTCTGGAGTATAATTGTTTCATAAAAAACTTAGAAAAGCGTGAATTAGTATGGGTCCCTAAAACTGATTTTTTAAAAACCTATTCTAGTTGAATGCACAATATTTGAAAACAAATATAGGCTGGTTCCTTAAACCTTACTCAAGAATATTAAAGTATAAGCATATAGTATATGTGAGATCAAATAAATAACAATAACATTCTGATTTTATTATACATTTAAATAAATTGAAGTAATGCTTTTCATTTCTTTCTACAGGCAGAAAATTAGATTTATTTAAGATTCAGAAGTTTTTTTTTTTCTTTTTAAATTTTCATTTCTCTTTAAAACGATGAATGAAAACAATTTAATGAGGCAATTATAATGTTTTTGTGACACTGTAATATAACTGATAGTTATTGAATATTTCGATGCTTGCCTTTTTTATATGTTTGAGTTTTAAAAATAATTAATTTTTTAAACAATTAATTTTGACCGTTGTCCTGCAAGATAAAAACTTTGACAATAGCAAATACAGCTTGGAGGTTACAGGTAAAGCATTAAACTACTTGAGGATATAAGGACTACAACAGATTGTATTTGAACGTGAATGCTTTCTTCATCAACTGTTGAAAAATCGTTTATTCCATGAAAGAAGACTGAAGAATTGCTCTTAACCAAATGCCATTCAAATGTTAATGAAATGTTCTGCTATTACAATTTTTTTGAGTTTTTACATCATACAATTACACAAATTATCTTTTTAAAAGAACAAATGCAGTCTTCATGCAATATTTCCATAATTTTAAAAAAATATTCATTACCCAGCCGCCTTTGGATGCCAGTTGATTCACTGGGATTAATGGTTGCTGAATTTTCAATGAAATATTTTGTGTATTTTCTCAGCAAAATATTTTTTAACTTCAAATTTTGATAGGCATATAAATCATATTTTTTTAGAAGCCTTATTATATACTTTTCATTGTACTATATTTTTTCCTGATCATAGGTCTTCTTTCCTTATTTCCTCGTTATATGTCCAATAATATCGCTGAGAAGAGCATCATTATTTAAAAATGGGCGAACTTTAAAAAAATTCTACTATTGCTTGGTTCTGAAATTAAATCTTAATTGTAAGTACAATGAAATTTCAAAAAATTTATTAAAATTATATCTTATACTGAAACCTATTCAACATAGAAAATGGGCCGATCATTCCTATCGTAATAATCAAAATTGAAGAAAACGCTAGGATCAAATCTTAGAAGCAACAACGTAAACAATTTGAATATCACTTCATCAACGAAATATATTGTTGCAAAATGAGCTCAATTTTTTTAATTGAAAAACTCTATAGCAAAAAATGGTATCTGAAAAAATAATTCTTTAAATTTTAAGATAATTAAAAAATGTTTTTGTGCTGTAAATTTTTCGGAAGTTTCAAAATGTTGATCAGAATTTAATTAAATAAAATTAAAATCTACAAAACGTTGTTCAAAGTATACAGTTCCACCCTCTAAAGTATGCCAAATTCGGTAACTCACCAAGCGATCTCGCCTGTAGAGCGCCAGAATAGACATCCACGGATTCATTTTTATTAGTAGTAGAGATTTGAGTTGCAACATCAAATTTTTTATTGAAACTTATTTCACTATTTCATCAAATTTTTTAAATCGATTTTTTTTAAAATACTTTAAACCCACATCACCTCTTAAATCGAGAATTTCACTTTGTTCTTAAGCTACAAGAATGGATTAAGTGATTTCAGCAATATTTTCTTCTATCTTTCTCTGTATGAGTTTTAGGCAAGAAATATTTTTTTTTTTCAAGGGGGAGGGTTTCAATTTCTCTTGTGGTGGTTTAAATATATTTAAATAATTATGCTTTAAATATAGATTGTTGCTACTTTAGTAATAATTAATGCTGCATAATTAATGTTGCTATTTTAGTCATGCTATGAAACCCTACTTTTAATTGCTACTGAAATTAGTTCCATATTTTAACATATTTTCAATTTAATAATCATGTCAATGATTTATTTTGATTTAATTTTTTATTTAACTCCTAAGGACCACGTGCTTTTAGTTACTTATTTCTTAGTATGTGTATAATGGAAAAACAATTAAATTCAAAAAGTTCTTAAATATTAATTTATTTACTCACAAATAAAAGCATTTAATAGTAAGCTTCAAACAAATATAACATAAGAAATATTTTGCAGAACTTAGCAAGTGGAAAGAAACATAATTAATGAATGATTAAGATTCCAATGCATCATAAATAAATAAATATGCTTTAAATATTGATTTTATTAATTCATTGTAAACATGCACAGTAGTCGCAATTTTATGCAATTAGAAGAATTTACATCTTTTTACAAAATTATTATTTGTCAACGAAGCAAATGTTTTTTAAGTCCTTACTTTTATGCAGCA
This sequence comes from Argiope aurantia, assembly GCA_026543865.1. Lineage (NCBI taxonomy): Eukaryota > Metazoa > Arthropoda > Arachnida > Araneae > Araneidae > Argiope > Argiope aurantia. Next base: position 116,969 of record JAPMOR010115730.1, read on the forward strand.
TACAGTATAATATGAATTATTTCAATTGAAATTAAAATCATATTTGACGAAAACGAAAAATAATCTTAACTAAACTTCATATTATTTAAAAAGTCATTCTGCCTAACGCTTTCTTAAGTATAAGAACTTCACCAGTTAAAAATATTAAGCAAATTTCCATTTTTTTAGCATCAAAATTTAATTTAAATCGCAAAATATTTTTTTTTTTACATTGTTTCAATGCTTTCTGCCTGATAAAAATTTATTTAGTTCAATAACCAAATAGAAGTTTGCTCTTATTACGAAATTAATATATCAATTTGACAGATGAACCATTTATTCTCGCAAATTGTTTATTTTTTGTTTAGAAATGAAAGAATTAAAATTAACAAGGATCATAGTAAATTTAAAGAAATTTCATATAATTTTCTAGATTGTTTTTGTATCCTGGGTTAAATCTGATTGCATAGTAGTATCATATCCTTTAATTTAGAAATAAAAGAATTAATTTAACGAGACGGATGGCATAAGTTTTAGGAATTTTCTTATGTTTTCCTAGATTAATTTTTGCATTCAGGCGTGAAACTGAGTGTGTAGTTGTATCGTATCCTTTTCTCTTGATGTGTTTTTTTAATAATCACTACTTTTTGTTTATAAATTAAAAAATTAAAATCATGTTGAAAGATATATAGGCTTCCAAGTTTGGTATAAGCAGGGAAAGTGCTCAGGGCGCCAGTTCTGCAGGGCGTAAAATTGAAGAATGATTTAGTTGTATTTAAAAAAAGTTTTCACTTTTAATTTTATTCCCTTTCTTAAAACAAAAGTGATTCCAACGAAGGGTAGAGAAACGTACCTTTTTTCCAAGACAGAGACCGATTGAAACGAAGTTTTACAAAATAAATGAAAAATAGTTTTCTGTTGCAGAAACTTCTGAACAGAACCTGAAGAATAGAAATAGAACTGAAATTCAAATTGAATGTCTGAATCAAAAGACACATCTTTGAAAGGAAAATCTTGTTAAGGCATTTTATAATATTTGTGCTTTAAAGCTAGTCATAGTTTCATGTATAATTATTTAGTATTCTTAATTGACATTACAAAATTGCTACCATCAGTTTAATAGGTGAAATATTTGATCGGCGATTTTAATTAGTTTTTAACATGTAACTCATATTATTACAAAATGTTTTTTCATATTATTTAAGTTTCATTCCAATTTCAATCATACTTTTTCTGGCATAAAGTTTCATGGAAGAAAAGGGATAACGCGAATTCAATTTAAAAAGAAGCTCTAGGTGCAATTCTAAATGAGTACTCTTTGTAAGAAGAGCTTACGTTTTGTGAATTTTTATATGATTTTCTATATCGAATTTTGTATCTTTTAAGAAATTCAGTGTTAAGCAAAATGAACTCCTTTTGATTAGAAGTGAAAGAATTAAAATTAACGAAAAGGATTGTATAAATTTTGAGAAATTTTTTATGATTTCCTCTCTTTGTTATAATTAACAAAAAGAGATAACAATCTTCTTGTTAATTATAAATCAATTATATTAATTATTCAGTTATAACTAACAAGAAGAAGAATACAAATTTTGAGAATTTTCGTATAATTTCCTAGATGGAGGACGTTTGGCCCGGACAGTTTTAACGTGCACCACACACGCTTACACGACGGATCTTCGATGGAATTGGGTCACGAACCTGAAACCCTACAGTTATGAGGCCGAGACTTTACCACCAGGTCACTGCGGCTTTCGATGATTTATCAAGAGATCATGAGTTTCCTGTGAAATAGAAATTGATGAAATATAACTGGTGGCTGAGACTGGGTGACTATTTCGACACGATAAAAAAAACACGATATTATTAAATCAATAATCTGTAGTTAAAATAATAATTTTAACTACAGATTATTTATTTAATAATATCGGGGTTTTTTTGTGATATATATATTTTAGAAATTTCCTGAATATCACGGCTTTCGAAATTATTTGTTAGTTTTTTTTTTTTAACTCCGTATTCCCGTCAGTATTTATTCCCTCCAACATTTCTTCTGGCTCTTTTTTCACACACAATTTTTAAAATGAAAAAGCAAAGGGAGAAAATTCTGTGAACCAGATCAAAGGGGAGACTGTAGAACTGTGGACAAAAAAAAAAAAAAAAAAAAAATGTTTAGCACTATGTTATACGTGTCGAAATATATTTTCAAGCCCCCTGTAGATCAAGACACGAGGCGACTGTTTTTACCGCCTGTGCGGAAAACCGCCACTGTTCCTCTCGCAGCATCTCCTAAGATAGTATTTACGATATCGGTAAAATCTATTGTGAAATGTACAATCTTCTGATAGTTATAGGATTAATATTTTCATTGCATCCGTAATTTTTGTTGAATCTGCGCAGCTTGGCTATTTCTATTATTTTCCAATTTAAATATTATAATCAAAAATTTGTTCCCTCTCCCTTATTTTGAAGAATCAATCGATTTGTATATAATTCGAAAAAATGTTGCTGTTTAGATGCAATAAAAATTAAATAAGTTCACTAAAAATTGCGCATGATATATTTAAAAAAAATTTTTTTTCGGCTGGACGTTTTTGATCGGTATTTTCTTCCCCGTTTAGATTATAAAATTTCTTGCAAATAATTTCCTTTATTTGTTTTTAACACCATATCGTTTACCAACAAATCATGTTGATTAAGTGATCTGATATACTATGTCGACTCAAAAGACAGATATTTAAAACAGAAATATGAACTATCTGCTCTTCTATCAAAAATAATCTATATTTGAATTTGTGTAAAACGTTCGATTTTTGAGTTTACTTAAAACAATATTGACATTTTCTTTGAGTAGTTAACATAGTTTTGATTATTTCTACGGGCAAGAAATTTTATCTTCAGTAATTAAATTATTTAAACTAAATATGAAAATATTTAGAAAAATCTCCCGCTTTCAACGTTTGTTCTTTTCTGACTGTGATCACAGTCTCCCGCTTGCAATGCGTTAATCGATTCCCAAATGGCTCCGGAAACTCACTCGATTGATTGAAACGAAGAACTTGGGATTTTTAGCATTTAGCATTAGGGAATGACAGCCTTTGCTGTCATTCCCTAATGCTAGAAAGTCAGATTTAATAAATATCAAAAAACTTCAGTGAACGAAGAAGTATTTGAAGAAAGCGCTTATGAAAAACAGTTTTTTGGACCAAAATCTTAAGAGACGAAATTTCTTGGTGTTTGAAAGTGAGCTTGTTCCAAAGGTATGTTCTTTGAGTTGAATACTTAAAACAGTCCATAAGAATATGTTCTATGTCATTTTCTTGGTTACAAGAGAGACAGTCAGGATTGTTGTTGTCGAAGTCCAAATTCATTCAGTAGAGATAAGATGATAATCATCCGGGTAATTAGACGTGCCGTTATCACATCTTTTCTTCTATTTTTAAGCAATGGGGTGAGTTAAAGAATGGATGGAATGTCGCTTTGGTCCCCTCTATTATCCCAGGCTCCACACCGCTTCTCAGTTCACCAGGAGCACAACGGCGCAAGCCTCAGACTCAACAACGAGTTTTCTGCAGCCACCAATAGATGGCTCTGCTTCAACAAATTCATCTTATTTCGTCATTGATTGATGCCCCCTCCAGTTGCCGATATTATTACGGTTTTTCCAGTTGCCGATATTATTTACGGTTTCGTAGGAGCTCCTACGAGTCATCGGGAGTTGAAACGGCATAGAGGTGGGGGAGGATGAATGCAAATTAATAAGAATTCTTAATACTTCATATTTAAAAAATGAACTGAGCAATCGGAGTGACATGCAATTGGAACTACGGTGAATAGTTTCTGACAGCATCAAAATTTCCTACTAAAGTAACACACTAGCGGCCGTATTCACCAAACCGGTTGCTAAACAACGGATCGTTCAATCAATGAAAGATCCTCAACCAATGATCATTGGTATGCATAAACTTTAGTTTTACGATCAAGTATCAAGCCAACAGGTGGCACTGATGTAGCCAGCTTTTCCTGCGGTTTCGACGCTTAGTGGATCTTTATTGGTCCAAATATTTCACATGATTTTTTGTGATATTCGTGTTTTGATTTTGTTAACCCGGCACAAGCTAAGAACTCATTCAGGAGCATGAGCCGGAAAACAAACTTTCATTCCTTCCTTCCTTTCACATGATTATCGCCTTATGTTTTTGTTATTATACTCTTGCAATTTTTTTTCTTCCGTTCATCGATTCTGTTTACAAGAAATCAAATTTCCATTTACAATGGATTAATTGAACTGTCATGCGTGTATGATATCAACTAGACTTTTTTTGGGGGGATTGTTTCTCTGATTTGATTTATTAAGCAGGTAGGCTGTAAATTTTCGCAGAATTTTGTTTTTAATATTAATATCAATAGTTTCCTAATGGAATTGCATTTTTATCTATTTAATTTCTGTATTAATGAAATGGTTATCAATGTAAATTATTAATTTAAAGTAATTTATGCCCTTTGTTTATCAGAATATCCAATAAGAAGTTGTAAGTGTAAAAAGTATAATTTAAAATCAATCAAAACTGTGTATGAAAATGAGAGAATTTTTATGAAAACTAATATCTATTTAAACAAAGCAAATAATTATATGTCAATTTCGGCCTAAGTGAAGATTAGTGTGCACCAGCTGTTTGTCAGCAAGAATTTGGCACTCTCTAGAAATCGACCAGACCATGTCAACCTAAATGAGTACAATCACAGCGCATCTTATAAAAGCATCAGGCTGATGTGAACTGCGCTGTGATTGGACTCTTAAAGGTTGACATGAGCTTGCCGATGCCTCGATTTGGTGCTTTTGTTTACATTACACTTCAGGATCGACATGCTAAGCTTTGCTCTGAGTATAATATATTCTGGTTATCATATAAAAATATTCTGTGTGTACTTTGCTAAATTAACAAAACAATTTTATACACACTGAACACAAAATAGGTAGACCGAATTAAAAGAAAGGTAGAAATTTTGTATGAGTGAAATAATAATGCAAGAAGCAATGAAAAACTAATCACCTTTTTGTATGATTCTTTATTATGAAGTATAAGCAAAATGACATAGAAAAATCTTTTTAAATGCGAGTTAATATTTTTATTGTG
>JAPMOR010115732.1:0-18028 GCA_026543865.1 Argiope aurantia
AGTTTTCTACCCGGATATAAAACGATGTTCTTCAAAAAAAAAAAAAAGGCCTAGAAAGATGTGGTGATCAAGCAGTCGTACGCGAAGAATGTGTTGGTTTGGATGTGTACTCACGCCAGTTTGAATGTTTTGCGTATTGACGTTACCCTGCAATAAAAAGGGAGCTTCATTTATGCACATGATGTTCTGCAACTGTTGTAGGTCACGTTCCATTTATGCAAGCGTCAATCCTGAAAAGTCTTACCTTTCATCGGAATCGACTGGCAATAATTGGTGAAGTGCATCTGTTTTGTACGTATACAATTTCAAGATTCTTTGCAGAATGCGTCAATTTACATTTCCAGAATACCCGTTACTCTATCAGCTTAATGTCCACTGCTACTTCCTATTGATGTTCGGCTGCCAAATTTCTCATGACACTTTGTACAACAGAAATGCTGTCCACAGAGTGTCCCATTCAATGGAATGAGGGTTTTTACTAGTCTTGATTACTTTCAGCATGCGGAAATTTCGCAAAGTTTTAGTTATAATACACCGTTCTTGTAGAAATTTTTAACTACTAATGCTCTATCCAAGAACGATAGCCCTCTGCTGGCATCAAATTACGGATCCAATGCTAACCTTGTGTTAATTAGCTATCTTGATTTGTAGAAATCATCAGGTCTGGTGCCATCTATCAGTCATTTTTGAATTATTTTTAATGTAGGAAAATACAAAAACTTTCAATCTATTCAGAAACCGCATTTTTTTTTCGAGCATTGCGTTTCTTTATTATGATTTTTTGAAGTTTGCTCGAATTTCTGGCTCACCCTTTATTTCAGAATATTAGAGATGTGCATTTTTTTTTAAATTTTGAATTTTATTACTTCAATTTTGGTCTCATGCAAACCTTTTATTGTGGTAAATTCTCTTTTTTTCTACATTCATCATTAAAATCATAAAAATATAAAATATCTAATTTATGCATTTTTGCACGGTTTTATAAAATATATTTTTTAGTAAGAATTTAAAAATATATATATATATAACAAAATTAAAAATCTGAGAATTAATAGCTCTTTTTACATTGAAAGAGCCATTTTTCAAAACCTTGTAATTCTTAAAATAACATTTGAAATTCATATACTTTTATTCAGATGTTCATGTCGTGACAATAAACCGATTCAGAAAAAAATATCCATAATGGAAGAAAAAAAAATCGAAATTGTTATTAATTAATTCTGTTAATTAACTCCTTAATCGGTTTGTCGATTGGAACAAACATGTTTCTTTAAGACAATTCCATTGATACTAGTTCTATGAAGATGAAATAATAAATAACAAGTGACATAGGTGTGCCATATATTTGTTGACGTCTGTGCGTCTCCGACGCTTTGATACATGTCAATGTTTGAGGAGTCAACTTTTGATTTTTTTTAAAAATTTTAATTTTTTCGAATTCTTATGCAGTTGATATAATCTCTTTCATAAATTTTATTCGCATAAATTCTTCCTCGGTTAACACGAAACTTATAGTAAAATTTGAAGTATTTTCTCTACTATAACAAATACAATGATAGCACGGTTCATAATTTATTTAAAAATCTTCTATGTACAATCTGCGGAAACCAACATCATTTTTTAAATTTTGAATCAGGTTTGACAGGTTTGGAGATTCGGATACTTTTTCTGTTTGGATTTCAGATTACCCAAACTCATATGCTTGGAACTCTACCGCTTGACTTTTTCTGAATGATCCTTTTTATTGTTTAAACTTATATTAAAAACTTAATTAAAGGTATTTTGTTATGTAACTTTATCAATTACATAAAATTATAGACCTTCAAATACTTGTAGAAAAAGCAAAAACAAATTTTGGCTAAATTAGCAATATCGAAATGTATATTGATTGCAGAAAAATAACTTTTATATTTATCTATAAATCTTAAATTCTCTAAAATCTTATTATCAGTAATGCGATATCATAGATTAGATTGAGAGGTGCAGTCCGTCTACAAAGTGTTCTTACACAACTTATTACTAAAGAACCAATTATGATCCGGTATATTTAGAATTACTCCTTTAAAACAGCGATTCTCAACTTGTTTGGGCACGCTTCCCTAGGGGGAGCGCGAGCACACTAGAGGGGAGGGAGCGAGAATATCCAAGACCAAAAATTTCATTAATAATAAACCATAATGAAAAGTTTCTGCCTCCGGCCGTTTTCTCCTTCTAGGAAAATGGCGATTTCTTCTCTCAATTCATAAACACGTTGCAAAAATTTCCCACGTGATAACCATCTTGCCTCGTAATAAAATAGTAACGCTGAATGTAATGAGCACATGTCTTTACAAAGGACGGAAAAGATTTCAGGGGACTCACTTGCATATAATTTACTACGGTTACAACCGTAGTTAACACAATATTCAGACAAGGACTCATTTCTTTGGAAGCCAAAGCTTCTCTGTGGATCATGCAAAGTGTCCAGATGCTTTGAGGCGATTTTTGTTTTATAAGTGCTTGTATAACTTGGAATCTTGCATCGGTGCATATTCCGATGCAATTTTTCCATTCTATGTTTTCCACGTTCATAAAATCATTTAAAATAGCAAATAATGCTGTTGTTTTGAGTTTTATTGGTTTGCAGAAAAGCAGTTCTTCTACTACTGACATATTATGACAAATTCTAACATAAGCAATTAAATGAGCATCTTTATTACTATCTGTTGCCTCGTCAAGCTGTATTGAAAACAATTTGTCACGCAACTTCGAGAAAAGCTGACGCTGTACATCTTCAGCTATATCACCAATTCGACGAGAAAAAGTATCATTTCAAAGAGGTAGGGACTGCAATTGTTTTGAAAAATTGTCTCCAAACATAGTTTCTACAATCTCAATTGCTGCTGGTAAAATAAGCTCTTCACCAATGGTGTGAGGTTTGTTACATTTGGCCGTTTTATATGAACTTTGCAAGATGCAATTTAAGCTTTTTTATTCACAGACAAAGTTTCTTTAAAAATGATTTTTGCTTTTCATGTGGTTTTAATTTTAATTAGAAGAATTCTCTGGATTTGATGACGTACTCACTATGAAGTGTGTTTCCAAATGTTTAAGTTTATTAGGTTTCATGCTGTCGAAGACCAACATTTTTGAGCAAATAATACACAGGGGCCTTCTTCATTTACTTCAGAGCTAGTAAACCCAAAATTTAAGTATTCTTGAGAATATTTTCTTGATTTTATTTTCGGAACCGCGCTCGTCTGTGTACTTGTTGATGCTTGACTTTCATATAATGCTAGCTTACTTCCGCTTAAAAATTTATCCATGTGTCTGCATAATCTGCTGCCGTAAATATTTAATATGGTGAATTGCAATTAACGCAAAAACATATATAACATACACATTCACGATAGATTCGATAGCGATGGAAGGATCGATTTGAATGAGACTGGCTGGAATTGAAACTTGTGTTATCGAACATTTTCTTTCTTCCTATGAGAGAACATTTATTCTGCGCATGCTCGGTCATGTGGATTCCCTTCCTCAAACATTACTTATTTTTTTCTCTTTTGTTTAGTCATGCTTCTGTTTTATTTCTTTTATTATTCGAAAAAATGTATTCCCAGTTTCTAAATTTAGCTCACCCCGTCTGTGTTCTTTCATTAACAAATTTTCTACTTTCATATTCTTTTAACGGTATCTCCCTGTTTGGCTTTCATTTCAAATATAATATTTAAATTTTCCTTGCTTTCATTCGCTTCATATGTTCACCGCCCGCCTTGCAAAATGCCAGATGTGGTTTCCCGCTACCATTGGCTAGCTTTTAGTCTTGTTTTGGCAGTTAGTTAAAAATAATTTAAAAACCGAATCCAAAATACTCAATATATGTTATTGTTGTATACATTTTATTGTAAGTAAGGGGGGCGATGAAATTTATGATTGAAAACTGAACTGCGAATAATGAAAGGTTGAGAAACGCTGCTTTAAAGAATAAATCTTGAGCGGACTTTCCGAAACTTTATCGCAACTTTCCTAGTAAAAATATTATCCCAGCTTCCTCCATAAACACAGCACATCTTGGGCAACACTCAGATTTTTATTTTAAGAATCCCAGGCATGCAAGTTTTGTTCTTTTTAGTTTAGTGATGTAAACAGTACATTTTTCTACGCTTACGCATTATATTTTCCCGCATGAAACCAAATGTTTGCAATTCTATTTACATAAGTCTTTGAAGTTTTGTTATCGCATTTACATGCATGAGTATACACAGATCTATAGATGGTCTACTCCTTTACGAATGGTATTTAAATCTTGATGCATTTCTGCAAATTAGATGCTAATACTGCACCTAAAATGCAGAAAATCTTTGCCTAAATTGCATTTATGAATTATCGTTCATATGCATGCGAAAATACAGAAAGAGAGATGGTCAGTATATCAAGAAGTTTTGTTCCAAAATTGTTATGAAATTAAGTTTTAGATGCTAGAACTAAATTTTACTCACCGAACTCTTTACATTTTGTAGTTATCGAATGCATTTGCTTTCAAACACAGGAAAACTTCGTGGGAATGGATTTTGCAAAAAATTAATAGAAATCGAAAATTTGGTTTAAAGATTACACAAAAGTTTGATCCGTCAGGATCAAAGAATTTTTGAGTTATTTTCAGGCATGACAGAGAAAACAAACAAACAAAAAATTCAATTTGAAATGTTGGAATCTCTAGTTCGAATTTTTGAATGATTACAATACCTGCTTTTTGTATAATTCGCATTCGAGAATGAAATAAATATCTATATTTTTATGGTTGAAATTATCAACTTAGCATTGAAATTCACACAGTCATTTTTTAAAAACTCAAACAACCCCTTAAAAACATAAATTCCGAAATTAAATTAGCTTAAATGCTTATCATTTTTCTCAAAACCGTATGAGGAATCTCCAGCTGTTGTAACTGAAGCGTACTCGAATAGAATATCTCTGTTTAGATATATATCAAAAAATCCATTTCAGTAATTTTTTGCTTAAAAATGAACAGTTACATAACACAAACTAAAACTGTGAATTTTTAAAATTCAAAATAATATTTAATAGTTGGGTCGAATAAAGGGTAATATCTGCTTTTCAGCTAGAAAACTGAAGCCTTCAGAAAGAACAAAGGTTCATCTTGCATCATCAAATCGACGATCTTTCGCTTCCGGAATGTGGGAGCAAAACAACCAATTCACGGCAAGCATTTAGGTTTTCTGCTAAATCGTAACTTTTTCTGACTATGTCAATTTACTTTACTTTCTTTCTTCTGCTTTATAAACATTATGAACGATTCTGAACTCGATTTATCACTAAATAGACAATTATTGCAAAGTAATAGTAGAACATTGTAACTTTCAACTCTTGCTGTTTTATATTTGAGTTATGTAACTTGCTCTTTTTTTTCCCTTCGACTAAAATAATTGTATTCAGTGCTTTTTAAATAATGATACAACTCTCCCACAAAAGAAGAGGGAGATTCCGAGGAAGCCAGAAAGGCTTACTAGAGACCCCTCATCACTTGCATCCAGACGCTTGCTTGTTTTATGAGCTGGTATGCGAGTGCTTTGTGGTCGAGCAGCAAAAGTGTCAGTTTTTTTTTTCTTTTTAAGTCGGACCGATTAGCCTACTCCCGAACAATCGAAATATAAAATAAATTGATATTTAAAATTAATTAATCATTTTCATATTATACGATTTAAATATTTAGCCCATTTCTGCCATTAAATAGCGATTTTAAATGTTTAGGGATTATTTAGTTTCAAGTCGAATGTTACATCCTCGTCGATTTTGGATATATTGTATGCATAATATTTTTGTAGTCCAAAGCCTAAAATAAAAATAAATCTCGGAGGCTTCAGAAGAAAGGTAAATTTTCCTGCCTTTGGCATTAAAGAGCATGAAATACTTAAGAAGTTAGCTAATTAGATTCATTTTCATAAAAATTTGCACAAACAATTTTTAAAAAATTAATTCACTGATAGTTAATAAAATTTTGAAGTTTGGTTCGTAATAAATTAGATAATGTTAGCAATTAATTTCTTATTTAATTAGGTTAAAGAAATTTAAGAGAAATTATATTTGAATATTAGTAACCATTTTGTTGTGAAAAGCTGGGCTTCTTCCATTCTCTTTATGGAGAAAGAAAGAGAGTTCCCAGGAAATAAAGTAGAGTTGTAAGAAATTTAATTTTAGAAAGCTAATGTCTTTTATTATTAGACTGAACGCATGTACTTGAAAATTTCTATTTTGAGAATAAGACGATTGAATGCGGATTGCAAAATATGGCTATAGGCAGGCTCGTTAATTAAATAAAGCAACTGTTAAGTTTTGAATAAGACATTTCGTAGTTTATGGTAGTTTGAGTATAAAATATGCATGAGAGTAAATTGTTAAGTATTACAATTGATAAACTTAAATATGCTATATAATTGAATGAAAGAGAATGAAGCATAAACCTAAGTTTTCCAAATGGCATATTTCAAGGTCTCTGTTATTAAATAAGGCCTGAAATTAATGATGAAATGAATTAAAAATACTATATTTTGAGAAACCATTCTTTATTCTAAAGATATATATTTAATTGAATCACCATACATTTCGGTAAAATGGAAGAATTTAGTCATTGGATTAAATAAAAAATCGTTGAATGTTTGATATGTATAGTTCAATATTGAAAGGCGTCCGGGGGTTTCTGGTATTCCCTTGTACATTTGCTGTTTGCCGAATTTTCCATCAAAAAGAAATGTAATAAAAGAATCGTGTAATCGTTGTTAAGCATCTAAATTTAATTTGGCAATAGATATGCAATCTGAACTTCAACAACGTAGATGCTAAAGTAATAAACAGTTTTTCATTACGTTTGAGAGCAGGCATCCTATGGCGAAAAATAAATCATTGCTCTATTTCATCCTTGGAGCGTTGTTTCGGTGTAATCGGGTGATGTCGAAATCTTGTTGAAGCTGTCGCTTATAATAGTCTGATAGTGAAATAAGATGGTATAGTAAATAAATTCAAATCTCCCAGGTGCGTCGGGTGAGAGAAGCTCATAAATTACGCGGATTCTAGCATGAAACTGAGATTGGTGGCACACTTATATTTTTAAAAATGGATTATATTTGACGCAATATTCCCAACGCTGTTTTATTCTCTTGCCTACATAGAGACGGTATTCATCTTTGACATTTGGTCCATCTATTCGTAAATACGAAAGCAGACATACTTTCAGTTAGTTCTCTGAAACTTTATATATCAACTCCATACCAGGTTTGTAGATTTCCATCAATTTTTTTTAATGGAATCTCTTCAGAAGTGGTCTATTTGTTTATGTACAAATAAAATAACTAGATAAAGAGATTTGTTGTATAGGTTTAGCATCTGCCAGGTCGTGCTATCAAATTTTTTTTGACCATCTGTCAGTCCGTCATTTCATATGTATGTTTACTTAATAATTCAAAAACTCGGTATCTCAAGCAAATGGAAATGGGTAGGTCTTTCTCTGATTACAATTATAGTTCCATGTAAAATATTAATTTAATTTTGGAGTATTTTTTAACTACCAAATTCTAGTTATTAATAGTAGCAGATGACACGATATATTCAGTAAAAATATCTGATTAAAGTCTTGCGAAATGTCGAACAGTTTCATATGGAATGAGAAAACCTGTATGCGGGAAAATTTTTGGGAATCATTTCCAGTGGTCGACATCTCAGAAAGCATACAACACAGTTCTATTTCAATACAAAGACGTATATTTTAATTGTGTGTAAAAGGGGCAGCTTATTTGCTCTTCATCGTGCAATTGTTGGATAATCAGATTAGACTGGGGTTTTTTTTTGTTTTTGACTTTTGGGGTGACATTATTATGTAGAAATCAGAATAATGGGTCCTGTATGCATCTAAATTCTCATTTCAATGGGCTTTGAACGTTAGTGCATTTTATTAAATCAATCATTTGCAAGTACGGCCAATAATTTGGATTTTGCCTTTGAAACAGCGAAAAAAATACTCTTAGATCTTGTTAATTTTGGAAATATTTCGCATTCAATCAAAAAAATTAATATTTTTCTTTAAAGGAAAGGACTCGTTTTCTCAAGATTGTAAATTAACATTCGGCTTTCACAATTCATTAATATCTCGTTTTAAAATTAAGTTTGTATTCATTAAAATTGATTTTTAAATACGTGGTCCATTCATATTTCTAAAATAAATTGCAATCACTATATGATTTCGATCATTTTTTTTCTCATACGAGGGCTTAGAACTTTGATGCTTTATCAAAGATAGTCCATTCATATATCACTCTCCATTTTCAAGAAATTTTGTGGAATAAAACCTGTACGGAAACCCCGGCCTCGACAACTGGACCGATTTCACAATTTATTTTGTCGCTTTGCAAGTGTAGCGCATTGCATTCAGTTCTTTCAACTGACTCAAGTCAGTGTAATTTTTAAAAATTTGAAAAAAGAATTCATATAATTTGTAATCTAAGTGACTGCCGATTGTGGACGATTTTCTTTAAAAATTGAACTTGTAAGCCCCTCTTGAGCTCAGTTTCGAATTCCGTACACCCATATTGCTATAAAAAAACTTTTTATATATTTTATCTAATCTTAAAGTTGGTTTATGAATTCAACGGCACCCTGCATTTGTTGAAATATAGTAATCCAGTAGTCTAGTAACTGAAGAAAATAAAATCCTGGAAGGAAATGAAAATCTCCTCTAATTAGTTAAGGGAAAAAAGCGAAGCAAATGACTTAGTGATACATCTCTCATACCAATGCGTGTAGAGAAAGATTAAATTTGGTCATACAATGTAAATAACATCCGTAAGAAAAGAATTGTGTAACCTTATTCGTCGGAAAAAAAATATTGTAATGTCTAAAATATTTATCACTTAAATGAAAGAATGATTAATTTACTATCACGTAGAAATGATTTTATTTACGATTTTGTTTAATAATTGAGGTTGAAACCAGTTTATATAATTAAGTGATCTTCTGTATGGTTAGCTATGGTGAAAAATCGGTACAATCATCATCGGCGCATGTAAATGTAAAAGTGTGAGGTAATACGGTCGGGAGTAAATAGTGTAACAGAAATAAAAAAAAATGCGTTATAAAGAATTTACACAAATATAGATACGTTCATGACACACGCACACAATCTAATCAGAAGTTAGTTGAATAACTATTAAAAGTTGAATAACTATTAACATTGAAAAAGTCTCGGTTTAAAAAAACGCGAATGTAACAAAAGAATGGAAACAATTGAATGATTGTTATAAATCAGTCGCATTACATGGGAATCAAAAGTATAGAATGTTCTTAATAGGAGATAATCCTTTAATTTTGCACCTATTTTAAACAATTCGCGTCATACCAAATGGCCGTCAGAAAGCACAGCGTTAATAGTTGTAATTAAGTATACATACATTTGTAATAGAATGTCGTTAAAAAGATACATATTGCAAATGAGAATATTTTAATGCAATTCCTTAACTGCACGTGAGTAAGTATAAGGAAATTCTTACTCTTATTATTCTTACGATCCTACCTTTGTCACTTCACCGTTCTCGTTTCATTGGGGAAACTCCCTCGACGCGACATTCTTCTGGAATGTTCACGACGCGCACGCATTGCTCGCCAAATAAGGATTCGTCTTTTTGCTACTCGGTTTACAAGATAGGAAGGGATAAAAATTTGGTATTTCACAAAGATGGAGAAACTTAAAAGGTATATCTTTATAGTGACGTTGAACTACAGTCCTAAATCAGAATTTTAACTAAAGAATGGGGACATATATGCCCCATTCTTTAGTTGAGATTCTTAGATATTGAGTTCAATTAATTTGAACTCAATATCTGCCGGCGATGATAACTGCATTCCAGCTTAAATCATTTCACTTATCATAATTAAAATCTTATCATAATTAAAATTAAAATCTTATCTTAATTCACTTATGATAAGTGAAATTTCGAAAGTCATGGATTCTGCGAACCTTTGTTCAACTTGAATTTTACCAAAATCGGATTCGCATACGTAGTCATAAAAATTCGAGCATTTGTGTTATTGGATATAATTGTATTAAAAATTCAAAGGATTTGGATAAATTGTATCCTAATGAAAGAAATTGTATGTTAAAGTATAATTCCTTATTACTTACCTATGCTACATCTTAATCTGTTCTTCACTTAAAAGAATATTTTATCTAAAAACTCCATTTTTTTTTATTCTAAATAATCTTGAATTTAATACATGGGATACATTATCTAAAAACATTAATTAAAAGAAAAAATAAACACGGTAACTTAAATTAAAATTTGTTGAGAATGAAGTACTTTTTTAGATTTTATAACAAATATTAATATATACAAATTTTGATAAAATTGTTACACAAAAAATATGTTCTTTAAGATCTACAGGTGAATAATTTAAAAGTGATATGCCGACGCAACTGCAAATCTTTTACCAACGTTTGCGTTTCGAATTCATTTTAAGGATAAACAATGAATATAGTTGTATGGAGTTAAGCCATGAGCAACTGATATAACCAAATATGGAATTAGATTTCATTACCGTATTCCTGAAAGAAATTTTTGCTTGCATGGGTTCTGTTGTTATCAGTATCTTCGAAATGCAACTTGCATTTGGAAATTTGCATATTTGGAGGAATCTACATAAAATTTATTAATTGAAAATATGGTGTCTGGTTGTTGTTTTTTTAAATGTCAAAGAGCAAATTTTAATAAAATCAGGACCATATCTTAGAATGAAATCAGGAAGTCGGCTCTCAATCCTGTATTGTTCCGTGAATATTACGAAATCTCACATAACTGGGAAATCATCTATAAACTGAAAGGGAATGACGTGACAAGTGCACTTCTAATCACAGTACAGCTGAATTTTTTTAAAAATTTCTCCCCACCTTTCGAAATAAAATATTATCTATTTTATTACAGCAGGCTCAATCTATTGAAAACTATGTTAAAGCTGAGTGACTACTTTAGTGATATAATTATATGGTTTATTTTTCGAAAGTATTTATTCTATAGACCTTTTATCTAATTATTTCCTTGTACGATTGCACACTATTTCCGTGGAATACAGAAGTGAAATTATAATAAAATTCTGTTTTGTTGGCAGTTATGGAGTTAAATTTGAATTTTTTTTGTATACATGGTTGATTAAGATGATATAATCACTATATTGTTCACTAACAAAAACTTGAATTGTCCTATTTCTGATTGAAAGCATATTCTACTTACTTTTGAATCAAAAATCAATGGCACCCATTCCGAAGATTCTATTGCAAACTAAAGGTGCATATAACATTTGATACATCAACGAAAATTGAATTCGCTTGCAATTGTCTGTAATGGCTATGTCTTGCCTCCAACTCACGCAGATTAGAGTCCACAAAATTATTTTATCCCATGAGAGCAGCACATTTTGCAAACAGTTTAGCAGCAAAAGTTAAACTCCCGCTATTCTACGAATTAAATATGACTGAATTTGAAATGAATTCAAATGTATATAGATGTATGTTTCATTTAGAATAGATTAAAATCCCTAATTCCAGTTTATTCCCATTTAGAAATTAAAATAATAAAAATTTATTTCAGTCATTAAAGTTCAGCTTGTCGAATCAGCCTTTGCTGTGTAAACTTGGTTAACTCATACCCATTGAATCCATCCAGTTCAAATCTGGCACACAACAGATGCGGCAAATGTTAAATGGGTGAAGTTCATGTGAATGTAGAATAAAAACGGGCGCTTTTGTAAATTGTGAAAATGCCTGGCACATTGTATGTGAAATTTTAAACACTTAAGACAAGACCATATAATTCTGTCTCGAAACGCTTAATATTATCGTGAGCTTAAATGACTCCTAGTATTTTTATAGAGAAAAAGCGTCATTAAATTAAAAATCTTCAATAAAATGCAGTTTTTACTATGAAAGTGAGAGTAGAAATAAGTGAGCATCAACGACGCTCTGTAAAAATAATTTTAAATTTATATAAACAATTTTTAGTACTTCGATAAAGTTTCGACTAAAAGGTTCTGGAATTTCCTAAAAATAGAATTTGTCGAATAGTATGTTAAAAAGAATTTTGGCCCTATTGTTCTTTCAGAATTATAGGCATCTTAATGTTTATTTGAATCAAAAATAAAAGTTATATTCTGATCATGACTGTAATTCACATATACTGCTTGCTTTAGTGATTGTATAGCTGTCCTTTCTGATTTTGTTTCGCACAGTGAGAAATTTCGTTCTTCAAAAGTTTTTAATTCCTCTCGTTTATTTGCTGCTCTGATAGATGTTCTGGGAATTATAAACTGTTCCAGAAATTTTAGATCGAAAAATCTCTAAAGCTCGTGCATCATTCATCGTTAAATCAAAGAAAGTGTTCCAAAAGTTTTGTTAAAGGCAACATGGCTAGAGCAAAAAGACTGTCTAACATGATCATATGAAAATTTAAAGCTAATCGATGAAAAATTATGCCAATTGTATTGAAGGTTGCATACGCTCTAAAATATTTTAGAATTTAAAAGTTTTTGTCTTTGAAGATGAAATAAACCGTGCACAAATTCTGAATTTTCAAGTTTCGTGGTAAAAAGAAGGCGAAAGGAAACATTTTCTAACCTGAAAAAATTTGCAAAAATTGGTCATAATTAACTTTTTTTTCACATTTCTTATGTAAAAAGAGTAACTAAATTCTTTTTAAGAAAAAGAAAACTGGTAAGAATGTCATCCTCGAAGATCTTATGAAACTTCTCGTGTTTTTGTTTTTAAAAATGTATCGTCTAAACTTCTCGCGTTTTTGTTTTAAAAAATAGCTCCTCTTTTTCTACTATCCGATCAAGATCGAATGGTGCCCTTCTCGCCTAATAAACCTGGCAAAAATTTAACTGATTAATATATAAAAAAATGTATGATAAATTAAGGAACTTAAGATTATCAAATACTGAATTGTAAAAAACTAAGTAAATGGAAATCAAGTATCAACGATAAATGCAGCTGTGACATTGGTAAATTATCGACAATATTTAGTATTACTATTTAAAATATTCTAGAAATGTTCTTTTGAACGTTTTAAAATATTTATTTTCTTGGCTATTGTATTTCTGAACTTCTATAAAAAGTATTTCCTGAGATTCTGTATTTTTGTACGTTTATAGTAAATATTTATTACCAATGTTTTTCGTAGAAAGTCGATATCGTAAATTAAAAAGAACGGTAAAAATAAGGGATTGTAAATTTTAAAGTCTTTGGCGCATTGAAATATTTGTACAACGAGTTGAAAACAGGGAAATTATTTCGGATTTTTTAATGTGTTTCGGTAATTCAATTTACATCAATGATATGGTGAAACTTCTAGTGCATTTTTTCAAATGATTTTCAAATTTGGTTTGATTTGATTATATATGAAATTTAGAAGCTCAATAGGGAAATTTATGTTTCTTTCAGGAATCAGCCATTTAGCTATTTCAAAATTATTTTCCAACTACCACAATAGCGGAGCGAAAAGACGTTTCGCCATTATTTAATAACGCCTGTAGGTTTATTTTCAATCGGATTGTTTTCACAGTCACAGTTATTTTATTGAAAATGTGAAATATTTTTAAACTATTCGTAGAATGTGTAGAAATTAAAAGAATTTTATCTGATTAACTATTAAAAACTACATACAATCAGTATTAAATAGTCAATCGTGCTTTGCCTTTCAGGTATTTTGTTTCTAAAAGCTCTTGTTTTTGATTATACATACTTTTGGGATTTTTTTCTTCTTTTGCTATTTTATTTATTTATTGGAGTCTTAGTAATCTGGCTGTTTCGATAGTGCTGAATTTCAAGGATAACTAATCTCTTCTGAGTTTTCTGATTACTGCTATCGATAAATTATTTTACATGTGTACATCGCTGTTGTTTATCGTCATTCGTAAATGGTTTTATTTATCTGTGGCTTGCTTTTATTTATTTGTTATTATTCCATTTGCTGTTAATTGCTTATAAAAAAGTATAATCTTGAGCTGAAAAGTAGTTTTCTTTCTATTTTTCCTTTAATTTTGGAGGTTTACTGTCTAGAATTGTTTACGGTTTTTAAATATCTCGCTTAAAAAAGTAGGAAATATCTTTACTGGATATTTATATATGAAGCTTTAATACAGATGGAACAAAAATTCCCTTTATTACTTATTGTCCCGTGGCAATAATTAAACATAAACAAGCATCTAGCCGTTGTGCTGCCAAATCTCAAATAATCCTGAAAGCTCAATGCCACGCAAATGATTGAGCCTGCAAAAATATTACGAGAAATTATCTGGGAAAGGTCAGCCGTATCTTCAAAAAGTTCATTTCATTAGAAGAAAGAAGATACAACAGAAATCAAACAGGTGTCACACAGAAAAATTGATCGAGCGCGAAAATCGGCATTAACTATCGGCAAATTACTAACGGCTATGACTTATGGAAGATATGGTGATCGATTTTCTTAGTATTATCTCGCAAAAGTTATCTTAACTCTCAGATTTTTCTTGGAGATATCCATTTTTTTTTCCCGCACACGTTTTCGTTATTTTGACACTTTCAATTTAATACGCAAACTATTACGAGACAATAATATTATACCATGATCCAAAAAAAAAATGTTTGCGCTCTTTATGAGTATTGAAATTTTAAAAAAGAAAATGATTTATTTGGGCCATAACTCTGAAGTAGAATTTTTGCTTCAGTTTTTATTTAAAATATACATCCCGAACTGCTACACATGCAAATTGAATAGACTGATAAAATTAAAGATTTTTTTTAAAGTTTGTCGACATCTTTTAAAAATGCATTATTAAAATTTTAATTGCCAAAAAGTCAATCTGAGCAAGATGGCTAGTTAGTTATGTGTTCTTATCAAGGTAAGATAGTGTATTCAGAGGAAGGATCAAAATCCAATAATTCAAAGGACTTTTTTTACCTCGCTCATAGCAAGAATCTTATTCAAACGGATGAGAAATTCATATTTTACGCTAATTATGACATGTTAAACTTGAAGCAATAATTTTGTGACATTGAAAGTTTCATAAAAGTAAAGATTTCTTCTAGATCATCCCAAAATTAATGCCTTGGTATCTATTCAAGTTCATTTTCGATTCTCGAATGATTTAGGTGTAAAGATAGGTTCGGGGTGATATGTTCAAATTCGTCTGCCATTTTTTTGTTCAAACGAAGCAAAATTTATTCCTGTGAAATTTTTAAAATGTAAAATAATTGTCATGTAAGTATTTTGCTTCCTACTGAGAGAAGGTGCATTTTGCGAATAAGCGAGATAGTATTTGTATTCTGTTCGAAAAGTTCCCCATGAAATGTTTTGCCGCTTAAAATTATGTCTACTAAATGTTATCTCAACCATCTGATTCATAAGGGATAAGATAAGCATCTTTCATTACATAAGAATTTTGACGATAGCAAAATATGTTTATGGCATCAAAAGGTTTTTAACGCCATTGATGCGTTTCTTCTCGGGCAGTGGAATATTTTCTTGAAATTAGTTTTTAAATCTTCTGAATAAATGTCGCTGTTTAAAACTAGCTGTCAAAGCGCGATTCAATTTTGATTTGCCTTAATATCAATTTATTGATTTGCCTTAAATACTGCTCTCAGTGATTTTAGAATAAACAATAAACTTTTATATCCGATACTCGGAATCATGGAATATTTTATCCGAAATGAAGGAGATTCAAATACAGCTCTCATTTCTTGCGTTTTAATCTAAAAAGCGTCGTGGGTGCATTCTAGTGGAGTTGTTATAGATTTTACACTTGTGGCTGGTTGTTTCGGTCTTTACTGGCGCAAAAGCAATGTTTGGCCATGCTGCGCCAAGCAGATTTTCACTTGTGAAACAAAGTATTTTCATCGTGATTCTTTTCAAATTTTTAATATTTTACCAAAAATTTATTTTGATATATTTGATACTTAGTGAAAACTAGGAAATTAAGATTATGTGCGAATTTTCTCAAATAGCTTTTTGGCTAAACAGTTTTCTGAGGAAAACAAGACAATAACTGAAGGAACGAAAATCTGGATTGAAACATGTGCAGATGTTTTTAATAAAGCCATGTCTTTCGTAGCATTGAGAATGCCAACGAACTTAAAATCTCGAATTTTGAAAGATCTGTCTGTTTTAATTGGTATAAAATTCTGATGCTCTCTTACTTCTCTGATATTGGATTTTGTAAACTGTTCGGCATTCTCCAAATTTAAATTAATGTATTCCATTAAAATATTACGTGATCCTTTTTATTGCATTAGGCACTTCCAAATAGTTATAAAATTGCCTCCCGCCGCTACTGGGGTCTAAATATAAGCTTCGGTTGCGTGGTATTTGTGCGCAATAAATTTCCCTCTTTCCGCTCAAGTGTCAAGAAAGGCTACCACATTATAAACCTTATCTTTGCATGTAAGATATGGCGATTTTATAATTTACGCCAAACGGTAATCAACTCTCTATGAGCGAGAATGATACTCCTTGTTTCTGATAATGAAACGAAACTTCCTTGAGAAAAATGCTGATAGCACTTACCACGTTTCCAACGAGCGTTGAATATAATAAATATAAAATGTGAGAAATTTTTTTTAAAAATGTATTTAGTAAAAGGAATACGTTTATAATTTTCCCACACAGAAGGCATTTATAAAAATTTTAATTCTGATGTGCATAATACAAATTTAATCTAATAAAATGAATTATTATTTTTAGTTTGAGTATTTAATCTTTATATCTCTTCGGTTTAACTTTATTTAACAAAATGAAAAAAATACATAGAAAGGACTTTAAATTCAAATTTAAATGGATATCACTAATGTTTAGTTCCTTCTATATGTATGTATGTATGTATGTATGCTTTTATCTATATATGTTACATAAGTTGATACTTGAAATGAGCTAATGTATTTTTTTATGTTAAAGCTGTTCAAATATTTTTTTTTTTTTTGCAAAATAATAAGATTTTTGGCTGGCTAAAATAAATGATAGGAATTATATTAATAATTTTAAAAACAGCTGCTGGTTAATTCTAAGGAGAAAGAAAAAAAAGCATATTTTCAATAAGAAAATGTTGATAATTACTGAAATTCGTTCAAATCTGAAATATATTACTTCCTTTTCTAGCTTATTTTCTGTCAAATTGAACTATACATAATCCAATGTACCGGAAACGACATTCAAATGCAACATCTAAACGGCTACATAAAAAATAAGTATGAAAATAATAAAAAGGCGTTAGAATTTTTTTAAAAAATAAATATAATTTCTAAATAATTCTTTTTCAATATTTCACAATATGCATTATATGGTCACTTACATTTAACAAAAACTGCAAACATTGTCTCTGACATTCAACATAGTTAAAACTGTTCCGCATTTCTGAAAGCTTATCCGCAATTTTTGTTCATTCTTATGTAACTAAAATTTTCTAAAACGTTTGTGGGATTCAATTAAATAACTTGGTAGGAACGTTACTTTTTATCAAAATGGAAATTATGATTACTCCTATATAACCATAAATTGAAAAAAAAATAGTTGTAAAATATATTGTTACACAAATGCTAACACACATTAAAAAGCATTTTTTTAAAGTTTTCATGAAAGTAGTAACCAACTTAATTTTATAATTTAGATTTATGGTTGCTAAATTTACTTAGCTTGTTCTTGATCGCTTACTCACAAGAACATATGTAACTTCAAATTCTATTGGACATGTAACATTTACTACTGTTCTAAAAACTTTATACTATTCCGCTTTTTATGCAATGCATCTCTTTTAATTTTCAGTAATTTCAACTAAAATGGGAACTTGAAAAAAGAAAGTGTTTAAATTTCAATTAAAACAAAAACTTTCTCATTCAGCATTGTCTATGCGCATTACAGATAACATTCTTATACTATAATAATTAATTTCACTAACATTATTCCTTATACATACAATAATTTATTACATTAAGGAGTAACAGGATTTAAAAATGGAT
>JAPMOR010115756.1:0-22468 GCA_026543865.1 Argiope aurantia
GAGAGATATGTGTACCTATCTCAAATATTTAGACCGCTACTTACACTTGGAAGACTTCTTTCCTTTTTCTCTTCTTTTCATTATCTAGACTTATCTTGAGCATTTTTTTTTTATTGGAATAGCATCCTACTTCCACCTTTCGCATCAAGATCCGTCAGCGTTGGTTTGAGGAAAAAGTTAACATTTTCCTCCACCATCCGTCGTCTTGTTGAAGGATGGGCGGTTTGACCCGGATGCCAAGTGGAGGAAAAATAGGGGGGTCCTTACCCGTCTTCACTTGCAATCAGGGAAGTTCCTGTGGGTATTATCGATGGTTTCGTCGCGGGGTTGTGACGCAGCATCGAAATTCGGTAGGTGGACATGTCTACAGATTTCTTGCTGACAGAAATGAAAGATCACCGAAAGAGAATGGCTGCTAATATTAAGGGCTCCGAAAATTAAGGTTTTTATTCTCAGTAGGTCGGGCTGGGCATGGGAAAGATACTGTTCGTTGCGCGTATCCTTAATATTTCACATGGAATCAGAACACGGTTAACAATTAAACAAGCGGTATATACGACCAAACAATATTTCGCAAATGTTTCTTTCTTCTGTACCACTTCCTTTCCAGAGTCCTCAATCTTGATATGTAATTAATAATGAATTGCAACATTTTGCAACAATCGTGACGGAACCTTCCGTAAGAATGAGAAGCATTCCATTTTTTTAGAAATTCCTCTCGGCAAACTGGAAGGCAAAGATAGATTCCTTTATATTTGTTACTATCTGGCAACATAAATTGTTGATATTAGAAACAGTCAAAATTAGAGCGTGAAAATCACTTTTCAGCCCCTAAATTCTAAGAAATTGAAATTATCGAGAAACTTCAAACTGAAAAGTTGTTTGTATTAATGATTCACAAATTTGGCTAATCAAATTCATTTTTCTGTTTTCAATAGTAAGAAGGTTGTGACGAAATGAAAATGTCAACCCCTCACTATTTCCGCCCCTTCGAGCTAGATGGCTCACCTACGAACACGTCCGAGATTTTTACATTTCTAGCAACATATTCCAAGACCTTAAAATACAAGCAAAATTACTCTAATTATCCTGTTCACAACATGGACAAAGTTCAAACTTTTGAACAAAGGGTGGTTTTGGTTTGGTTTATAGGGACCATGATAGGTGAAGAACTGAAGAAATTTTTCCGATGTCTTGTCAAAAGAACAATTGCAATAGGTAGTCTTCCTATAGGAATCTACCTAAAAACAAATCACGTTTTATCATAAGCAGCTTTCTTAAATTTGACCAATGATTTGATCACTAGAAGGACATTGGTACCAATTTACTCAGATTGTCATGCCTTGCTGGCTTTAGGGTTAATTAAAATCTTCTATATTTATGATTAAAGTTAATAAGAATACGTATTTATAATATGCAGCTCTTGATAGAATTCGCCCATTCATAGTTACTAGGAGTTCTATGCTTAATTTTGCGTCAATTTTCATAATATTACTATATAAAATTTCTTGTATAAAGAGTTAAGAGTTTTACAATAATGATATAAAATAATAAGAGATTTTTTTAATAATTTATTCGATATCGTGGACTACTTTTTCCTCCAGAATTATCTATTGTTCTGGCATACTACAGTCAGATATTATAATTTTTAAAAAAGCTTATTCCTAAATCAATATTATGAAGAATTTTTTTATCGTTTCGTCATTGGCTATATCTCGATTGAAGCTTTATTATAAATTCTGCAATAACTTGATAATTAAATGATTATAAATAATTTTTCTCAAGCAGCATGATCTATAATATAGCAATAATAATAATGCCATATTTATCATCCAATAATAATTTGTAATAGCTTTTTTTATTTATATTTTTCTTTTCTACACTGTTTTAAATGAATTTATCATCCTTATATGCAACATAAAATTTGATAGTTATGGATAAAGTCTTGAGATATTTATGACTAGCAAATTTAGCATTTTTTATGATATTGAATTTTATTAAAATCATGGTATTAAGGTGTATATTCAATCTTGTAATTCTCCAGAAACATGGTTATGTATAGTCTGTATTATATAGTACAACTTCACGAAATTAATAAATTTAGAAGTTAAAAAATTATTGCCAATGCTGTTTATTTTTTATATAATTAGTTACTATAAAATAAGTCATTGAAATATTTTGATAGTTAAGATAAGGAAACTTTTGAAATAATAAAGAGTAAGGTAATCAGAAAAGAATCATACGGAGAAAAATTTCGTGCAACGTTTGGATAAATTAAGATTCCGTTTTCAGATGTGGGAACTTTTAGAAATATACGCATTTACATAAATTAAAGATTTCGGTCCACATTTTTTCTCTATAAGACCATTGTGCATATCCTCTCTTTCTAGCAATAAGGTTATCTAAAACTTCCTTATACCACTCCTTTGGCTGAATTTAATACTATCCAAAACTGATTTCAGTCAGAGGCCAACCTTTATTTCTCAAAATAAAATCTAAGTACCTATTTAAAGAGAAATAACGTTTCTCTGGATTCCGTTAAGCATTTGCATAGAAATTGAGGAAAAAACTTAATAACCACCATGTTTATAATGCCATTATAGTAATCAACCTTTTTAAATGCTAAAGATTATCTAAAAGCCATGTTAAAAATCTTACAAATTGAAGACATAATAATAAAGAGAACAAATACAAATTTCTTTTTCTTAACAAATCTTATTACTGCAGTTTCTAATTTAAAGATTAAATTCATGCTCTTGCTAAATAAAATTATTAGCAAACATATTAACAATTATATTGGATGTTTTTGAAGGTATCAAAGAATTAGTATTAAAGTAAAAATAGATAACTAAAATTTATTTAAAAGAAATGAAATAGCATTTTTAAAGACAAAGTTAATTGTTGAAAATTCAACATTTATATTATGAAGGTTTAAAATAAATTTCAATTAAATGAAAAAAATTATAATAAATTGAAACTTAATTAATTAATTATTAATTATATATTCTTCTAGTTTTTTAAATTCTGTTAAAGACTGCTTTTAAAGATATTAAATGTTTTTGACTATTTTTTTCTGATTATGGATTAATAAAGTAAAAATTCTTCTTTTAAGTTTGTGGAACCAACTAAATTCATATAAATACCTAGCTGCATAGTTTTTGCTAATTGGAATTCTGATGAATCTTATTAAAAACTATGCCCCTTTTCCAAAATAACCATTTCCTAGAAAACTTCGGATGAAGAAGCAAAAAATAATTTTAAAAAAAATTGTTCTTTGTAATTCCTTTTTGTCGTGTTGCCTCTTTCTAAATTACCTAATAATCACTAAAATATAAATCCAAGTTATTTAACGAATAAAATGAAATTATGCAAGTTAACATTTTTCTGTAAATCCATCTTTTTACTTGAGCATTGTTTAAAGGTAGCCTTTAGTTCAGTTTCCTCAACTAAAGGATACCTTTAGTTGAGGATTTTAATTCCTTTTATTATAAATAGATGACGCCACTACCGATATGTTTCGGATTTCTCCCAAGAGAAAGATTATGAACTGAAATTTATTTCCTTTATTTTAATTGATGAATACCAACTATATTTAATTATTTGTATATTCTAACAGAGAAAAAAAAGAACTATATTTGTTTTTGCAATCGATTACAGAAGCTTCGTTTGAATCCTTCGGACTAATTAATGCATATCATATTTATGTTTTGATCTGATACCAATAGGAATTATTTAGTAACTATTAATGAATTCATTTAGTTTTCATTTATTTGAAATCAATAAGATTCTTCAATAAATGTATGTGGTGAAGTGAAAAAAAAACACAATAGTGGTATTACTAAGTTATAGAAAATGAATGTTATTGTTACTATCTTTCAGAACAGTTTGTTGATCTAATGTCATACAAATAAAACTTTGTTTCAACAAATTTCATTCGATAAATCAATTATTCGGCATCTTTCAAGCAACATAAAAAGATTAATCTAGAATTTTTAAGATTATAAAGAGGCAAAAAAGATTCTGTACAAACTTCACCCATAGAAAATCAGGAATTTGAGAAAATTTTTCAGAAATTTAGAAATACTAGTTTTATGTTATAGATTAACACTGTATTCGTTTGTTGTTAGTCATATATTAGTATTAATATATTTTATGGAAAAAATTATTTTTCGTTTTATGCTGTCCACTCACAAGGGCCAATAAAAAAAATTCTTCTTTATGAAAGTTAAAGGAGATATTTTAATATATTTTAAAATCTATGATTTCTTGATTTCATAAACCTTTTTATATTTTCGACAGAAGACAAATAAAATCTCCTTTCTTAAAGTGTTTAATATGTAACAGATATCTACTACCATAATGTAAATGTTGGTTAATATACGAGTGTTAATTGCATCAAAACATTTGACGTATTTCAAATATTAATTCTTAATTATTGGAATAATTACTTTTAAATTCTAGTCATGAGTCATCCTACCAGTTAATATAGTTTAGTTAAGAATTTCGTTTGCAGAATCACTAATTATTCAGAATAATAATTCAAATAACATTGATAAATGAATTTAAGAATTTCATTCTAAAGTACATAATTAGGGATTTATCTCAAGCAAACTCGGAAACAAATTTTAAAATGTTTCTTTTGGGAATACTGAGGAACTTATCGTGAATATAATGAGCTAAATATAATGGAGATTATTTTGCAGCATAATGTGATTACTTAGGTTAATAATCCGATTGCACAGGCAACGAAAAGTAAAAATTATAATGATGTGGAAATTGAATTATAATGATGAAATGAATTGTACAATGAAGTTTTATTCTTTCTTTAAAAAAGTATTTAATTTAGATAATATAATATCATTAGCCCTATTATTATTACTATAAAAATAATAATAATAAAGAATTTATGAAAGTATATTTTGTTTAAAGAGGATACGTTTAACAGACTTAATAATTTGAAAAATAGTTTTACTGAACCATTTATTTTTTTTATTCAGTACAATATTTTTAAAATTTTAAATAATGAGTATTTATTACTTTTTTGATGATTTGATTACAAAATCAAAATCTTTCATTCCCAAATTATCTTTGAACAGGCAGTTAATATTAATTAGTGCTGAAACAAATGATATAAATGGCACTTAAAAAATCATTGAGATGCAGGGTAGTTAATAAATTTTTTCCTCAAGTATAGATATTCAAATACTTTTGTATTTGAATTATTTCCTGTGATAGATAGAACTTGTTCTCGTTTATCAAAACAAATCACAAAAGTATTTTAAAAAACAACTATGAGCTTTAAGATATTATAGAAAAAACGCAGTGAATTGGAAAAGCAGGAATTTATCTATTGCTTCTTATTCAATACATTTTTGTACTGAAAATATTTTTTTTACTCAATAAACTACCAAGTTTATAATTAACTTTTAGGGAAGACTCTTTCTTTTAGTGATTAAATCAGATTGCTTTTCGTACAATAATTTATTTCTATTTTTGAATATAATATTACCTCTCAAAGAATAATTTATTTTTATTTTTAAAATTTATAAATATCGATTCTACCATAGATAAAATCTCATTTTCGTCAATTACTCTTTTCTTTTTCTGATCATAATGCTTTTAATAAATATACTACAGGACTTCATTTCAAGTCACATATTTATTCTGAAGAACAATGACTTAATTTTTTAAAGCTCAAACTTCAGATTAAACTGGTATATTTTCTAAATTATCAAATAATCCAAATATTAAGCTATATTTTGATTTATTTTAGTTCTTTTTAATAGTCGATATAATAATTTATTTAATCGCAAACAACGCAAAGTAATTTGACTTCCTTTTTTTATTCATGTTGTTAAAATACACAACGAAATAGGTCATATTTCAAAAAGTCTATAGATTTTCTTTTTAATTAATATTTAGTTTCAAAACACAGAGCGTATAATTTTTTTTTCTTTTTTTTGAATTTCGTCTTAGAAATTAACTTTAACAAAAAGCTTTTTTTTTTCAACGATACTGTTTAAAAGACTTTATTAAGGCTCGATTAAGGAATTATTTCATTGATTTTGTAAAACTAATTTTATGGAATGTCATAAGTTTACTGACTTGAACATTAAATCACCCATTTTAAGTAGAAGATTTAAAAATGTGCCAGATTTTAAATTGCTATTATACATATATCAGAAAGTTAATATTTTTGTTAAAAGAAAAAAAAAGGAAAACTTTGAAATGCAAAAGTTTTATTTATCTCTTTAAAAGACAATAAAAATAAAAAAAATTATGCATTATAAATTTTGTAGAAAAATTTATATCATGCTTATTCCATGGAAAGTGTTTACATTTTCTTACATCTTAATCTAAAAAAATATTTTAAAATATTTTTGAATATCAGCGAAGCGATTCGAAAATAGTGAAATAAAATTTTTCAAAACTACTGATGATGTAATATTTCTTTGAAAAAAAACAAACAAGATACCCAATTCACACCTAGAGTTTATTTACAATTCCTTTATCTGACCTTCTTTTCCACATAGTGAAATAGATAATACGTGGTCCACCCTGAATTCAAGCACAGTTTTCAGATATATTTTTGCATATTAGTGTCGGATTCGCCTTTATCGACCTTTGTTTTTTCCATAAAAATATGTCACGAAGACAAATCAAACTCAACCTGAATTGAGAACTGTATAATTTTAGAAATAACTTTGGAAGTATTTATTTTTTGTGTTTCAGGCATTTAAGCTCCAGCCCAAATGGGTTTTAAAGTATTCGGCCAAAAAATATTAATGATTTCAATTCTTTATTTCTTTTTTCTTTCTTATATTATTTGAAGATATCTAGCAAACAAAAAACTGAATTGAGGAAACTTGCTTAGTGGATTTTCTGCTTTGTATGTTTTTTTAAAAACCTTTTCAGGCAAGCGAAATTAATAAAACAATTTTGAATCTGCAAAATGAAGACAACTATATAAATTGAAATGTAAAAAATTAGTCGCACAAAAAAATGAATATTATCGTACCGTCATAAAAAAAATATAAAAATTACAAAATTAATTAAATTATCGAAACAAATCCCGTTTTATGCAAACTATGCTAAGAAGATACTAATCTTTTAGCAAAGTCAATATCCATATGGGTCCGTGAGTAAACTGCTTCAACGTTACAGGAGATGAATAATCCAATTTTCGATTTTCTTGATCTGAATCGGATCTCAAAATGTTTTGCA
This sequence comes from Argiope aurantia, assembly GCA_026543865.1. Taxonomy (NCBI): domain Eukaryota; kingdom Metazoa; phylum Arthropoda; class Arachnida; order Araneae; family Araneidae; genus Argiope; species Argiope aurantia. The sequence continues at coordinate 7,225 of JAPMOR010115756.1, forward strand.
TTCTTTTTAATTTAAATATTTTTGTCATGCAGCATTTGAGCATCTAAGAAGATAAAAAACGCGTTGATGGAGTATGATGCATTATTTCATTAATTCCAATAATCTGGCTAAAATTATTTCAGATTTATGAAAACGATCACATATTTAATTTTAAAAAAAACCAATAATTATGTCCAGTATTCTACAAAATTTAGAATTTGGAACTAAATAATCAGGAGCAGAAATCACCCCCCACCTCAATTTCTGTCTATAACGATTTGCAACATTAGACTGGTGACAGATTCTTTATTCGGATGCATAGGACCACGGATAGGAAACCGGACTAAATAAATACCTGTTATGTTTCTGGGCGCTGACTTTATCGTTCTCAGTGGAAATTTGTGTGAAAATTTAATAATTAGAATTCTCGAATAGATTTCGTTCGATCTTATTAATCATCAGTTAAAATCACATAGTCTTCTTTAAGTAAGTTATTTTTTTAAGTAAGGAAATATTCTTCCCCGATTTTCAAACATCTCACGCAATATGGCATATTCTTTACTCCTTATAAGTATCTATATCGCTGTAATGAATCATAGAAGAGTTTGCAAAAATCCGTTAATGAGTCGCATGTCGGAATGACGTAAACAGGCTCAAATTTGAAGCGCAATGAAGACAAAATGCTTTGCCGTAAAGTGAAAAAAGTGAGTATGATATTTGCTTTTTTCCCCCCTCAATGCATTGAATTGAAATTCGATAATGTTTACATTTGACAGCAAAGTATACATTTCAAATTTGCTTTTTCACTGAATTAATTGTGTTTTTCAGTAACCGAATTCACGTATAAGGGTACAAACAAAGGATCACGTACAAAGTGATAGATAAATTCCATTGAAATCTTTTAAATTCAAAACAGCGTCTCGCAAAGCCGGGAAGTCACATGTACCTATAGTAAAGTGGCTATGCGGAATTTGCTGAGATCGGTTACAGCGCCCCTAACGGCAAAATAAGGAAGTTGCAAATATAACGAAAGAAACAAAGGAGATAGATCAAAAACTCCAATGATACGAGTGTACGCTAAATTATAATAAAAACAAAAAAAAGTTTTGAGGAATTATGTATGTATAGGATAATAAATACACAGGAAAAGATTTCATGAAATTATTTGCAAAATTGTCAGAGATATTTAAGATTAAAATTATGAAATTTCCATGTCTTGAAAAAAAAAAAAAAAGGTTCATCCAAAAATTGAAAACTGTAGCATCCAATATCCCCTTCCTCTCCTCATGTGCATTTTTCAGGATTTTTAAAAATTATTTTTGTTTACTTTCTTCTCTGTTTAAATTTCGCTTCGCCATTGCTTAACACGGAAAAATTATACGATAATACCGGTTATCATATAATTATCCACGAGGTATTATCATGCAGTTACACGTTATTCCACTGCTATATAAGACGTCGTTTTGAATTTAAAGGCTTTAAAAGGACTTAAACAATTACTCTGCAACAGAGGGTCAAACCGCATTCGAATTTCTTTTAAAATATGCTAAATATATACTATTCTTATGATAAAATCCTACCTTTAATTTAATTCATATATATTTTGGCGTTTTACAGTTATTGCGTTTAAAATGAGCATAAATATTTTGAAATTAGTTCAAATTTGGTAAGATATAAAATGTGGGTATTCAGCAAATTTTGAGAGTATTTTTTTTTTTATTCATTATAATGCAATGCTTTTGAACGTCGTATATAAGAGGGAAAAAAAGTTTCATTCTCTAATAAATGAATGTACTTTATTCTTCTATTTGAAGTTTCAGGATTCATAATTTCTGTTAAAAAAAAGCACTAACATAATTTGTTTCATTTTTTAGACCCTTTCATTAAACCTGCACTTTTATATGAATCTATATAGGACAGATTTTGCATATTATTCGTGCTCTTATTTTTGCGTCACTGAACTTTAATATTCCGTATCATTTCTATATAATATCTAAATTTTTAAAAAATAATATCCCTTTCTACAATCATTATTCCTGCAGGGTTATTATAAACGAAAATTATTTATTAAGATATCGTTGCACTAATTATGTCATTAATTTTTTATTTTTCAAAATATCTCTGAATGAAAACGTTTTCAATGAACCTAAGCACTGAATATTCAAGCCCGCTTTAACTGAAAAATATAAAGTCTTTATCTTTTCCTAGACAAATGTTAGATTATATATTGCATTAATTTGATAAATAAACATCTTCCGAGCTCTGTTCAAATAACTTTAACTTGTTTTTGAAATTAAATATTTTATCATTTTACAAACAACGAAACATTTCTTCCAAGAACAGAGAAATAACAAAAATATGCTTATGATCTATTTTTGACGAAACCATTAGATAAATAGTTTAAAAAATGCAAATATATCGAAATGAAAACAAAACACGGTGGATAATTTCAAATTACGGTACTAAAAAACAAAATTAAAAGTTAAATCTCTTCGAACAATTGGATCTAAATCTCCGTCAGTGATAGCCAATTAAACAGGTTGTTTTGTATCATTGTTTGTATTTGAGCCTGCATAAAGGTTTTTACAGAAATAGAAAAATTCAATAAAGATATTAAAAATAAATTTCAAAAACTGCGATTTAATATTAAATAATCAATAACATCATGAACAGAATTTCAAAAGTAAACATGAGAAACTCTTAAATTATATTATTTATTGTTCATTATTTATATTAAAATAAAATAATTTTCATCTATGAAGAACTCAATTACACAAAAAATTGACAATAAACTATTTAATGGATTGTTAATTTTAGTTATCCATTAAAGATGACTATTTTTTCATGCGATTTTTTTAAATGGACATACTTTGCCGAATTATTCAGTATCGATTAAATTTAAATTTAATTTTAGGAAATGATTCTGTTTTCAATGGATAATTTTTTTAAATATTTAACCGGAGTAAGTAAAATAGATTTTTCATAAATTTCTACATATATAATTACAAAAGTTGACAAATTAAATAAAAAGGGAATGAAGAAAGATCCCACGATTCAGTTAAGAATACTATGATGCTAATTAAGAAAGGACTGTTAATGAAAATGTATGCTCATTCGTAAGCTTCCACTCCTGCCAGACATATTCTTCTTGTAGGAATAATTCTCTAATTTGAACGTTTTCCAAACTGGCCATATTTTTTTCACAGCATTATCTTTTATTACTATTGATGATAATCCAATGGCGACTAATCATTTCAGAAATGAACTAAAAAAAATATTTCACAAGAGAATGCAATTCTTAAAAAAATACCTCTAAATAGCACAGAATTTTAAAACATATTTTAGAAAACTTTCGACATGTCCCCCCCCCCCGATGAGTGACGTCTAGTAAAAGAAAACGAATATAGTATATTCCAACGGATGAATTTCTGTGGGAATAGAATGCAAGCGAAACCAACTACTATCTGACGAGAAAAAGCGAAGATAAACAAATAAGAGAGACAAGGGCAGTATGAGAGAAAGAAAATGAAAAGCATTATGAAACTGATTGTGAACTGTACCTGGAACAGCCCATCGAAAGATTCCTACACTTAAAGTCAACAGAGAAGATTCTTCATTTTGTATTCAACTATTGCTTGATGAGCAAATTTTGATAACTTATGGGGCTGGTATCTGTACAGCACCAACTTGCGTTTTTCCTATTTATTGATTAAGTTTCTTTCTTTTTTCTACTCCTGGTCTTAATAATTTTTCTATTTTTATAAACCATTGTACTCTTAACATATAAAAGTAACCAAATAGGTTTGGAAACAAAAATATAATGCTTTAAAATAATTTCAGGAGTTTGCAGCCCAAACGGACGAGTCGCTACTGTAATAATGTTCAGTATTTGTTAAACCAATTTTTTTTCATGTCGCACTTTAATTGGGTGGTGGAAGATAAAAATTCTTAAATGGTCACAAAGAAAAATTAATTGCAAAAGAATACGCTAACATGATTTATGAATGAATTTATTGAGCTACAATCAATCTTATATTTGTATGGTACTATATGGTGAAGGCAGGTATGGTATGGCAGGTTTTTATATATCATTTATTATATCCATTCCATTAAAAACCCCATTAATGTTATTATTATTTTACCCTTTCCCTATTGATATGAATTTATGATTCAACAATGCATTTAGAATTTGCGCATTCATATTCCCTTTTTAATACTAAAATCTTACGCATTTAGAAATGTTTCATCTCGAAAATTAATGTGTCGTAAATTATTTTATTAAGAATGATATAGACTACAATGAAAAAAGATAGGAAATTTTTCCTAATAACATCCCGAGCCCCCTTTTGTCCAGTGTACAGCAACTAACCATGGCATAAACTCAATAAATCGTTGGAAATTCCTGCATAAATATTGAATCATGCTTCCTCCATAGACGCCCGTGATTGCAAAAGTTTTAGTACTGCAGGATTTTGTGCACGGATTGACTTCTCAATAAAGTTCCCATAAATGTTCGATGGGATTCGTGTCGGCCATCTAGATGGTCAAATTATTAGCAGAACGTCGTTTAAATCAAATGTGAACAGTTTTGGTCCATGACACATGGCACATTCGTGACATGGCGCATCCCATGACACAACATGCGAATTTATTGACATGGCGCATGGTCATTCATAAAAATTCCATTATTGTTTGGTTACATAAAGTCCATGAATGACTGAAAGTGCTCTCCAGAAAGCTGAACATAACCATTTCTAGTCAATGAGCGGTTCAATTGGACCAGAGGACCCTGTCCCATCATATGTAGAAAAGACCACACCATTATGGAGACTTCATCATCTTGAAAAGTACTTTGTTGTCCCACATTGATTCCTGCTGTTATTTAAAGCATTGTTGGTTGTCTGTGAACAATGAACATTCTACGCACCTGTCATTGGTCTCGTAACTAAGTGTAGATGGTCGGTCACTGCTTTATCCAAGGTGGGAGGTTGTACCTGAAATCGACTATTCTCGGCACACTCTTGACACTGTGATTCTCGGAATATTAAATTACTTAACTATTTCTGAAAAAGAATGTCTCGTGCTTCTAATTTCAACTACCATTCCGCTTCAAAGTCTGTTAATTCCCATCGTGCAGCTATAATCACGTCATACACCTTTTTACATGAATCATTTGAATGCAAATGAATGTCCTGTCATTGCAATGCATATTTACAACTTTTTGTACGCCATATACTTTGTATACATATTTTGTACATCATACTGATATCTGTATATTTGCATATTGCTATCGCATGACTTTAGCACCTCCGTGTATAGTAAAATTCCTTAACAGTGAATAATTATCATGATATATAGAAAAACAATTAAAATATTTATTTCTATAAGATTTGTAAACATTCTAAACTATAACTGTATCTTAAAAATACACTTTTAATAATATGGCACAGAACTGAGTGAATCTGTCTTTGTTAATATAATACGTATTATCACAAGAGTAAAGATCTCCCTGAAATTTTCTCGCATACTCTCGAGTAAAAGTCTTATCTTCCTCCACCACATAAAACTGTGGACCTTGGATAAGGTGTTGAATTTTTTTAATATCCTTGGAGACCAATAATTATGAAATACTAGCCGCCTTTGGCAACCAGCCGGTTCGCCAGTATTACCCCTCGCTATAATTTTCAATTAAATATTTTAAGTAACTGGTCTCTTAATAGATACTCAAAAAAACATTTTTAATCTTCAAATTTTGATAGTCATAACAAACTTATACTGTTGTTTAGATCGTTTCGTTCTATTTACTATATATATTTTGCTATTTGTTGTCTTTTCCGGTAAAACTTCAACTTTAATTTAAATGGAAATGATGAAATTGCAATTAATATAAAGATGTTTTTTAATAAAACCAAGCGTTTTATTTTATTTATCATCTTTATTGTTATTTATTATTATTATTATTATTATTATTGAATATCAGTATTGCAAACAGAATCGCTCGATATTTAAGTCTTATGTGAACTACAAAATATTTTTCATAATTTATGTAATATCTCAAAGAATAATTTAACAAAAATTTCTCAGATTCAGCATAAAATGCAGTTTTTAGTTTAGCTTTCAAAAGGATTGAAATGAAATCAATAATAATATTTTGTTCCAGCCTATAAATATATTTAAAAAATTATGAAGTCTAAATTTAATGCAGTAAGGTATCATATTCTGAGAAATATTCTGGACACACCAAATTTTAAACAAATGAATGAATGTTTCTATTTACCACGATCAACTAAGACTTATTTATGAAGTTTTGAATGTTTTGAGTATTTTCTTTGAAACGATCCATGGAAAATCTAAAATTTTATTGAATAGTGATATTCAAATTTTCATAAATCAGTCAGTTTAAGTGATTGATTTAGTTGATTGGAAATTAACTCTTTTTATTCAAAATATTAGTATTTCAAGAACATTTTGTTATTCGTGATTTCCACAGCAGAAGCTTTATGTAAAATCAAAAATTCGTTATTTATTAGAGCATTTATTGAATCAAGTTACATAAAATATAATCTTTTTCCATTTAGACCATTTTAGCAGATCTATGTCTCACTAAAGGTTTACAAATTAGCTGTGTGGCCCTGATGTGAATGGATATCCTGTTCATATTAAACAAAACTTGCCTTAAAATAAAACTGATTTATTGGATTAATAATATAGAGAGTGTAAAAGATCATAAAATAATTTTTTCTTGAATTTATTTTTTTAGAAAAAATATTTCTTATTTGTTTCATTTCCTACAGACACGTGCCGAAAATTATATTTTTGCAGATTTCATTTCCAAAAAGATTTAATTTATTTTTAAATGGAGCTTTAATCAATGTGATGGCAACACTTTGAAAAAAGCAAATTTTTTCCCATGAATACGAAACGTGCTCGTGCAGCTTAAATTTTATTTTTATTTTGTACGAAAAAAAATTGTTGAAAAATACATTTAAAATATTTATTTAAAAATTCATTAAAAATAGAAATTTAATTTTAAAATTAAAACATTGGTATCGTTTAAAAGATAAATTTTTGATCTTTAACTTGATGTAAAAATCTTTTTTGTGCGGTAATATTTTCTGAAGTTATAGCAGAAACACGCCAATATTTCGCTTAATTTTTAAATAAATAAAATTCTAATTAAAAATTCGAAAAAATAACCCCCAGGTGCATATTCCCGACCTCCAATTTATACACATGCCAAATTTGGTAGCTGTAGGTCAAACGGACTGGCCTGTAGAGCGCCAACACACACACACATTGAGCTTTATTATAAGTATAGATAGAGATTTGGCGTGAATTTAGCATTTTTCCTGAATCCATCATCGAATGTGTACTTTGGATACTTATTTTTCCTACCCATTGAGGTTAAAATTTGACATGAGACTATATCAAAAGTCACAAGAAAATATACCGAATTTCATTGAATTAAGTCATGAGTTATTGCATTTAATTAATGAGTTATTGCATTATAATTTAGTTAATGAGTTATTGCATTTACAGAGAATACAGACAAACAGAGGTAAATTCTTCTGACAGATTTGTTTCAAATTTGGATTCCATCTACATTTTACAGGCTTACTTTGTGAAAACAAATTTAATCATTTAGCTTTTCGCGTTTTGAAGCTGTTGAGATCACTTGTACACGTACAGCCAGATAGACAAATTTCTTCTAAATGAATTTCGTTCAAAATTTATAGAAATATAAAAATTTTGTCTGAAGTTTGTATACCAAATTTTATCAATCTCAAAACATTTTGGAGCTGTCGTGTTCACAGATAGACATAATTCAAAAAATGTGTTTTTCAAACTCAATGTTATCTGACACGTGAAGATTCACTCAAATCTCGACCTCAGATTTTTTGAAAATTATAATACGAGTAAGTAATAATGATATTTTTCATTTATATAGTTATTTTTTTATATTTTTTTAAAAACCTTTTAAACCTTTCTGAAATATATTGCTTTTCATTCAGGTTAAATTTTAGATTTTCACAATAACTTGGAGTTAAAAATAAAACTAACAAATATTTAATTTTCCAGACTAAGAATTTATTAAACTTCGAACATGTAATGAATCCATGATAATGAAGGCAATATAAATTATAGGTATCTTTATAATCTGTTAAGGATGTGTCTTATTTGCATTTAATAGTGACTTGAGTTTGCGAAAGAGGTCTTCCATTTCTTGATATCTATATTTCGCATCATATAACCCAACATCTAAAACAATATTCCTAGCAGGAAAAAAAAAATCCAACTATACCAAACATTAAACCATCTTAAAAAAAATAGTAATAAAAACTCTCCGAAGATAATCAAGTTTTTCAATACGGAAATCAGAATAATCTATAAATCAAATCCCAATAAAACCAGATAATCCCACCCCATCGAATACATCATCAAAGCAATTCCACAATAGAATTGTCTTTTCCTATTCACGACCGCTCCACATTTCCTGCTGCTTTTTAATTTCATATCGGCGTCTTCCATCGAAATGGATTCCTAAGAAAGTGGCAGAGGGATTCCTTTTCTTTCTCGTCCGGTCCTCTCTTGTCCGGCCCGACCAGGGGCGATGCTTATCCGTCTCGGCTGGATCGAGGTCAGTGGCACAAGAGGGTGAGTGGCCGGGGTCAACCCGTGGGTCCTGGTTGACCTTGAATCCTGGTTTTATATTTACCTGACGAAACCACCTGCATGCGGTTGCAATATGTTTTCCTTTCAACAAACTACAGGGCAGGCGAGGTGGAGGAAGTTTATGGTGGGATTGGAATTCAGTAACGGATTTTTTGATATGTGGGTCTCGGGACATTCGAGTGAAACTTTCATTTAACGACCGCCTTTGCAATGCAGATAGGGCTGATGAAAATGCGATGGCCGTTGGCAAACGTAAAATTGATGCCTTATGGCCCTGCATTTAAGTCAAAATAGCTGTCGAATTCCTGCATAAGAAGCATTGCGATCGTAAGCACTTTAAGACGATGAGCGAAATTTTGCAATGCATCTTTGGTATACTTTTAAAAGGGATCGTCAAAAGAAAAAATAAAATGAATTCATGTTTTCATGTTGGTTTAAATAATTATTTTTGTAACAGGAAAAATTATTATTAAATGGTATAAGCTGTACGTATATATTGATATACAAAAAATTTTTGGTGACAAAGATGTTATTTTAAAGCAATAAAAATACATTAACTCTTTTTTTTTCTTTTTATGTTATCACTTTTAGCTATATACTGATGATATCTGTGAAATTGAAGATCTCCAAATTGGTTTTAGTTGAAATTTCTCTGAGAAATCTCATTTATTATATTATTATAGCTCTCATTTATTATATCTCTTAATCTCTAACTAATTTCTTGACAATGCTACTATTCAGAAATTATTAAATTTGAGGGTTTATTTCTGTCATTCATTTCTTAAGTAATTAAGAATCTCTTTGGAACCTTCAGATAAAATGAATTGAAAAGTTTATTTTCGAATAAATTCTCCGTGTATTTTTGAAATATTTAGAATACTTTATACATACTTTCGCACTTGTTTTTCAATTTTTTTTGCGCTTTTTATTTGAATGTTGAATTGGAAATTAAATAAAAATTGTGTTAGTATTCAACTTGTTGATTTAATAAATATTTAATGTACTTGGCTTGAAGTTTTTCTTTTCAAATTTAAAACTTTTCTGTTCGGATATTCATTTTTACTTGGCAAAAATTTGTTATTGTTTAATTATCCTTCGGCCTCTGTTAAATATATCTGATAATTCTTCTTAAAGCATTATAATGGCTTAAGAATTTGAGTCCTTGGATGAAAATTTTATTTTAATAAATACTTGATCGTTATTTGATCTTATAATTAATCAACATGTCCAATCTATTTTTTTTATGTTATTACACATATAAGAAAGAACATAAAAGACATAAAATTCCAGGCGATTATTTTCGTTTGTGTTTATTGATATTTTGAGTTCATTAAAGTTTTAAATATAAAAAGAATTTTTAATTCGATGTATTAGTTAGATCATTGTGTACAATAGGGTTAATTTGCAATAAAACAGTATATGAGGATTGATCGAAATTAAATTTGGTTAATTAAAATAAATTCTTTTAAAAACCCATATCATTAACACTAGCCTGTCACTAATTATCAAACCTAGATAACAAATTGCAAAAAGTGAATCTAGTATTACAATTATAAAATCTTATGCAATTGTCATTGAATTTGTTGTTTTAATTTATTGAACTTTTAAAATACAAAAAGTCATTAATTTAAAAAGTATAGTAGTGCTGGAATATTTTGCAAAATAGCTCAGACTTACGCTCTAACCAAAGTCTGATCACAATATTATGAAATTAAAGATTGTTAGCCAGAAGTAATTTAGCTATGTTACCTTATTAACTAAAATAAAGTATACGTTTTTCTTCAGCAACATAATAGTGGATTTAAAAAGGCTGAAATTATTCAATTTAAAGGCAATAGCTCTGATAAGTATTAAATGACTGAATGAAAACTTCTTTTTACAACGTCCTTTGATAATGTCCTTTTTTACTACATGCTGTAATTTTCTACTTAAAAACTCCTGTTAAAATTGGGATTCTACCGTAAAAATATTACATAATGTTTTTTAGTAAATTATCCTCCCACTGTTTTATAATATTATTGCAATTCTCCAAAATGAGATCGTTTTATAAGCCATTTGATGCCAAAAGTAAACTTTTTTCAATATGTTTATATAATTATGGGCACTAGTGTAAAAAGCAAATTTCTATTCTGAAATATTTTTTTAAAAATCAGCTTTTCCTTAGTTTAGGCAGGTAACAATTTGAAACACATGCAAATATTTTTTTTTTTGCTTGCATGTATCTGCCTATTTAGGGTATGTGAGGTACGTTTGAGATGAATATTTTGAAAATAGTTATATTTTGAATTTTTGCATGAAAAAGGTTGCAAAAACAACTTCAAAATGAAAAATGCCAGTTAAATGGAAATTTTTTTTTAAAAAATGGAAAAAAGGGCCTTATTTTAGCTAAAATTTTCAATTTTAAAGATTTTTCAAATGATTTACTTAAAATCTTGCAGTCAGCTTAAGACATATGTTTTCTAGTTCCTGCATTTTTATCCATTCTTTTAACATTCGTGTTCAAATAATCAATAACACGAAGTTTTCAATTTTTTTTTCCATTGTGAAGCACTAGAAATGCTATAAAATATCTCTAAATAAGCAGATTACTTATTCTCTTATTCTGGAGCTGCAAAACATATTGATAAAGTATTATACCAAATTTCAACAAAAAAATATGCATTTGAAGTTTTTCTTAAATAAATTCTATCAAAGATTAGGTATTAATATCATTAATTACAGAAAATAGCATCTAACAATGTAAAATAGGATTGAAACGTATGTAAATGCAAATATTAAAAAAATACAAAACAATTTAACTTCCCAAAAAATAGAAGCGGAATCAAAATTCAAATAGTTTTATAAAAATGTCCTGTTCAGATATTAAAAATATTACATAAAAAAATCGATTTTTCAACGTTATTTTCACATTAATTTGAATATGATATGTTAATTATTATTATTTTTATATTAAATCTTTGAATGATTTCATAGTATACTTTATTTCTCTGATAAAGAAGATCTTGATACATCTGAATTGGAAATGCATTGCGGTTAGATGAAAAAGCGTAGGCATTTAAATGTGGATTAATAGGATCGGATCGATATTGAAAATGGGTTCAGAGCCTGCCTAGAGGTAAAGAATGCGCGTAAACAAAGTATAAGTCAATGAAACTATGAAAAGTCCAGACGCAGAAAAATTAAACTCATTAAGAATAGACACGTGTGCTCTCGATTTCAAGTGTTTAATTATTCAATCGCTGCATGCGAGTGATTATTTCTACATTTTACTGTGTTATTCCCATTGTCCAAGTGTACATAACTTCATTAAAAATTGCACCATTTTTTATTATCTGAATACAATTAAAAACCATTGTAACTACTGTATATATTTTTATGTTCCTTATCTCCTTAGCAACTGGGTCGAATTGAATTAAATTTTCTCAGCTTATTATTTGAGTGAAGAACAAAAATGCTGTCACCTTTTCATTGCTCAAAATATAATTAAATATTCATTTAATCAGAAATTAACAGCAATTTCATATATTTTGCTACAGTAACTTCAGGATAAATTATTCCAGAAGAAATAATTTTACACCACTTTAAAATTCAAAGTTTTGCCATTTCTGTGATTTCTACTCATTGTTTCCTCTCATTTCTCATTTCTGGTTTAGTGTAGAAGATTAGAGAGGAGGTACCAGCTCAAGTGCCGCCCTCATAATCTGAACGCGGTTCAAAATTATGATATCCATCCCAAAATAACAATGTTTATAAAAAAGGCTCGTTAATATAACTAAACTAAACTACACACTATTTCTTTTAATTGATATAAATTTAAACAATAAACTTTAAATGCATTAAAATTAATAGTAACTTTGAACCACTCAAACTGATACTTTTAATATCTGTTTTATTTTAATATATATATATTTTTAATAAGTTCTCGTTAGTGCCAAAATAATGGTCTAACAATGCCTAAGGGCAAACATAAGTCAATTGCTCAAACATAGTCAAGTAAAGTACAGCATTTGCGAGTAAATGAAACAGGTGTTCGATAACAGCAGAATAAGGATAACAGAATAAGGTTAATTTATAGGCACTCCTTTTCTAAGTAATTTTGCATCTTTCTATTTTTCTCCACAAAAAGGTATAAAAATATTTATTCTGGAATAATTTTTATGGGAAATTATTCCCGAATAAATATTTTTATACCTTTTTTTTTAAATTTTACTTTTCAATGACTTTCTACACAATATTTCTTTTAGTTGTTATAAATTTAAACAAAACTTTAAATTTAATTAATGGTAATTTTAACCATTCAAACTGCTATTTTTTGTTTGTTTTATTTTATTACAATATGTATCGTTTTACTAAGCTTTCATTTGTTCCAAAATAGTGATTTAACAATGTCTAACATCATGTCCAAGCCAATCGCTCAAACATATGCAATGTTTTTTAAAAACCAAATTGGTTCCGTAAGTCACCTTTTTTGAAATTTCTTGAATTTATTAGTTGTAATTAGCTCCGTTTTATGATTGATGTATATTGATACGAATTCGACTTACCGAAATTAGAAAAAATATATATATAGGATAGTATACATATACAATACGGCATGGTATACAATGCGTGGAGACATTATTTTAGCCAATTGAAATTTTGATATACATATATGTACATGTCGTAATCTAATAGAAAATTATGGTTTATTTATGACTCGTAGATTTTGCCCGCTTCTAGGCTGATTGAAAATACATATACTTTTCAGCTCATTGCAGTTCATTTTAGGCTTATTAAATTAAAACTTTTACCATCTTTAGGTTTATTAAATGATTCACAGCTTTTCACTCAAACAAGCTCGTTTCATAGGATCATGACCCAGAGCCTAATGATTCTCCTTTTGACAAACAAAATAAACCAAATAAACCATTTTTCTTTTGATTTTTAAGAAAAATATTGAAAAATACAATCCATATAAGCTTTATGCTGGGTTTTCATCCTTTATCTTTTCCATATGTGTATCAGTTAATAACTGGATATTATATGATTTTGATAAAATACGTATAACTAATAAGATAGATCTAATTTTGGGATTGTGTTATGTGCTAGAATATTTGATTTGCTATATAATATATTTTATACTTCACTTCATGTATTTTTGTTTATTTATATATTAAAACTGATGTGTTTGGGATAGATGAAAAGTGAGAAAGAATGTGAAGATTAAATGTCACTGGACGAATATTGCTTGAAAAGCATAAAAAATAATATGCTGCTTTGTATGTACAAATACTGCAAAACGTTGTTTCCAGAAGTAATTGAACGCCATCAAGTAGAAGTGTTCAGTTACTTCTCCTTTCGAGAGTTAAATCTTTTTGTGTTGTTTGATTATTGCTATCATCTTAAATCCATTTGTCCATTGCAATCCTTTGAGAAAAAAAACAGCTATTTAATGAAACTCGCAGCCGAAATAAGCAATTATTCTAAAAATAAATATCTGTACTTTTTTTTTCAAACTTGCCTTTTTCACTATCCGCTTTACCTAAATTATTCACTATTCTCTTCTAAACTGTTTACCTTTTTAACTCGGAACAGTAGACTGTTAAATTTTCCTTAAAAATAAAATAACTCTATTTTAACAAAATTCTGGGTTTACTTAATATTTCTCTTTTTAATGATACATAGAGAAACAGTCTCTCAAAGGGAAGGATGTGTGATATGATATCTACTGGTGACATACCAAAGATACAGTGGCGCAAGATTGATGTAGATTTGTATCAAATTTTGATACAAATTTATAGATTTTGTCAAAAGTTGAAGGAAATCTTTTTGGAGGAAATCTGCTTAATTCCCCGAATACAAGTGAATCAGATAACTACAAAACATAAAACGCGTCATATGAAATTCAGTACACAATTTTGAAATTTAAAACGTGAATCGATACCAAATTTTGAACCAAATCTGGATCATTTGTCGGTCTTTATTTTTGCATACAAAAAATAAGATCTACTAATTTTGTAAACGGTTTTACAATTCAAAAAGGCAATGTCTTAAATAAATAAAACAACATATGTGGTCTTGAAACTACAGTTGTAGTTTTGTATCAAATTTTGACTTTGATTCGTCAAATAGATGCGTCAAAAATACGTATATGGTTTTCTTTTAGTTGTGTAATAGTCGGATACCAGTGATATGGTTGAAAAAATCTAATTGACTTTTTCATAGTTATCTTTCAATGGAATGCGATTAATACTCAAATACCTATTTTTCTTTCTAAACTACACTGGTGTGCCAAACTTAAGCAACAGGTATGTTTCTTGCCATAACTTCACGAGAAATCATCTGAGAGACATGAAATTCAGAAATGAGATACAGCATTTTGTTCTGAAAGAATGACGAAAGCATAGTTGCGCAGAAATGCATACAGTATGGAATCAAACAAAAGAAGGCTTTATTGAACTCATAGTATCGTTACACATGATTGTCTGTCCAAGAGGAAGAACAGCGAGCAGATGTTCCTTAGTATGGAATATGCCCCCCCCCTTAATGCAATGGTTGCTTTGCACCGTCTCCCCATACTCAGCACCAGATTGTCCAACAGTTCTTGAGGTAA
>JAPMOR010115756.1:22478-40255 GCA_026543865.1 Argiope aurantia
TTGCACACCAGTGTATGAAGCACACAACTCTCATGTGCAAGACTTAAATTAAAAAAATTGAGATCTCGTAGCGTTCACGATCTTGTCCAAGGATGACCGTTTTATGCGGAAAAAGAGATGACCCTTTTCTTACAGAATACGCGAGAAAGTTTCTGGTAGAATACTCAAGCTAGTTTATTTAGCATTCGTTTTGTAATTTTAGTCATGACAATACTGGACAGCAATGCACAAGAATTTACTAAAATAAATAGGAAAATAGCGTCCAAATCAAATGAGATGAAGCGATGACCAAATGAAAGAGAAGTAGAAATCGGTTCCTTACATGAATTACTTAAGTGTAACTTATTCGAGTCTTAAATCGGAAGCTGGAGAATGTAGAATGTATTGTAACATTCCCCGTTTCCCAGTATTGATAAGACAGTTACAGTCAGCTGTGTCATCACTGTTACTTACAAAACTCCTCGAGATAGCCAAATGATGGATCTTTTCACCTAGGTGGTCTCGCATCTGTTCATTAGCGACTACAATTGAAAACCACATGTGGAATTCCTCGTCCAAGAGGTATTGATAGTACCTTCAAAGAGAAAGGGGTGTCCAAACATCTGGATTCTAGATGTTTCTCTTTGTGAAAGGACCTTCACGACCCACTGGTGCCGTTGAGAAAGCATATTGCTGAATCCCGACTGACCGAAAGAGAGCTCAAATGACCAATGTAAATTAAGAGGCGGAGATTTTTTTAGGGAGAGATGAAACGAATTGCAGGCGGAATGTTGGACTACGCCCACGAGTTCGGAGTCCGAGAACCAACTGAGTTTCAAGAAAGCCTTCGACTATGACTGTTGTATCTCCTGCTACAGGTGTAAATAACTACTTATTTAACCAAGATTAGATAAAGAACGCTGTAAAATAAAGAAATGCCTGGAAATTCTGCTTCGTTATTTGTTCAGTCTAGATCAAAACATTACAATATTGTATTTTGTTCTCGCTATGCACTTACATATATTCTAAGAGTAGCACCAGGGGGAATGATACGCGCTTTATATCTTTTCGTTTTAGACTATGACTAGTCGTTTTACCACTATTAGAAATATTTTGACTAATACGTTTATTAAAAATAAAATTCTTTTAGACTTTCTAAGCAGATTGAGCTATTATAAATTTCTCAGGAATTTGAATTTTTAACTGAATAATTATAATTAATGAATGCCATGAATAATACTATTAAGCTTCATTATTTCAATAAAAAAATTAAGCACCGTTCAACACAAAAACGTTTAAAGGCGGTACAGAAAGCTATTGTTTTTTTTAACCCACTTACAGTATGCATTTAATTTTTCATCTTTACTCTTTTCTTCTAAATATTCATTTTCTCAAATGCAGCTTGCTTTTAAGAAAAATCTTGTAGAATAAAATAGAACAAGTTTGATGCTCTAAAAAATTATTTTACGTGCATATGCTTATGAAGAATTCATTATTTTATGAATATTTTTATGGAACTAAAAGAAAAGGTACTAAAAGAGTTATTATCATGAGAAAATAAAAAATAAAGAAGAAATCAACAAGAAATTTCATTTATTGATATTGTTTACCATGAAAGCTTTTTTTTTTTTTTGATTCTTAAAAAACAAAAAAAAAAATGCTTTCCTTTATGCATAGCAGCCTCCCACGACAACCGCGAACCGATTCAAAGCCTTTTCCTCGTTGCAATATTTAACTTCTTTATTAATTTTCCCCGAACACCTGCACTTCCCCTTCCCCCTCCGGCTTTCCTGCTTCTCCCCAGTCTCAAGTTCGTTGACTCAAACGCACCAACCAGACAGAGCACCTAATACATTCGACTTTTGGCCTCAAAATTGAAACTATTTGAATAATTTGACAAGTAGCACATTCTTTCTAACAATTTGACACTGATACCAGCTGCGCCTTCATAACAATTTTAATTTCTTTGACAAGCCCACATTGTTTCTTTGCACCAGCATAATTGCAGTTAATAATAAATCGCTAGTGTTGTTGAAAATTCGTTAATTTTGCCACGAAACCTTTCTTTAGCAACAATTATGAAACAATTTACCGTCCTGAATAGGAGAGTATGTTCTTTATTTATTTTGATACGGAAAGGAATATAAAACAAAGCACTATAGTAGTAAAAAAAAGCTCAATCGCGAAATTTTAGTGTTTGTCTATTTTGTTTAACCTACCTTTCTCTAAAAAAAACTATTTTTGGAAGATCTAAACATCTATCTGTCCAAGGTTATTTAAAAAGTGCTGCGATCTAAATAGGTAAGATTTGGTATAGAGTAATTGCTTTGAAATTTTAGATGTGTATGAATTTCTGAATAGAAAGAATAAGGCAATTGAATTAAAGCAGAAAGCTTGAAGGGTTCAAAGCTAGGAGGACTAAACGCGTGGTCTTATTGACAACAAGCGCTTTGTACCTAAATTTCTAAATGGATAGGAAGGATTTTCTGATTCTTATTAATGTTCACAGACTGATAATATCTGTATATTGTGTGATGCGATTTATATATATAATGCAAGACATTTTCCCAGCACTAAAGTGAAAAAAAGGGCTGCAGAACGGATTGTTTCACATATAGTAACTAAATGTGGCTGATATTTAATTCGTACGTTGAAGATGCTTGCTATAAATTGCTTCCTCAAAATTTTAATTAGATTTATAATTAAAAATTAATCGAAATATCTTTTTCCACAATACCTTCTCCAATGAATGGGTCCACCACAATGAAATGGTCACATCCCTATAAAAGAAATAATAATTGCATCACCAAACTAATGCGAATTAAATGTGAATTAAAGAAAAATTTATCATGAAAAATATAAAAAAATGAAACTGGCGTGGGGTTTTAGAAAATGCCATCTTCAAGCTAAGATTCAAACCAGAGGTTTCATTCTTTGAGGGTCAAAATTCAAAGAGCAGAAACGAGAATCATTCGGCATAAATACAAGAATTCAAATACAATAAAATATATAATAAGCCTAGATATTCAAGTTCATATTTAAGTTCAAGATATAATAAAATAAATCCTAAGAAAAATAGGATTTGTATCAAAATACTTAATGAAAACGAAAAAAAAATGACTAAATTTGCACGATTATATGCGATATTCACTATAATATTTTTATTTCTTAAAATATTAGAGATAGTATATTTTCTAAAAAAGGAAAATTATTTCTTGTTTTTTTATACCACTAAATTTCTTTTTTTTTTCAGTTAGTGTTATAAACGAAATGAGTTTTGAAATAAGATAAAGAACATATGTTAGTATGAAGCCGCAAGTTCTACAGAAAAGATGTTTCCAGATGGTTTAATTTTTCTAGTCCATCACCATAAATTTAAAAGTTGATGAATAAAATAAATTCCCTTTGAAATTTCATTTTCGTTAAAACCTAAACATTTAAGAATATGGAACGTGGAAGCCTGATTTACTCCAATGACATTCTAGAAAGTAAGCGAATTGGTGTGAGACATTCTGAAAATAAAAAAAAAACGTGAGTGTCGTTAATTTAAATTTTCTCTTCAATGAAAAAGATCCTGAAGAGTTTCTATTAAAATACTATGATGGTCGAGGGGAACTTTTTCGTACTATTTCTATTTTTTTAATAAGGAGATTGGATTGCAAAGAGTTCTTTGTCTCAAAACACTGAGTATAAGCAGTCTTGGCCAAGGTATCAAATTGCTCATTGCCATTCAGTTCAATGTGAAAGGGAATGCGTTAAAAATAGATGACTTACGAAAGGAAAGCTGAAATATAAGATCTTAAATATTCAAGATTGGCTTACATTGCTCTGTCTCCGTCATTTGTCCAATCAGAAAAATGCTGTTTAGAAGCACAACCATTATTTGAAATCCTTAAAATACAGTCCAGCACCCGTGTCAACATGGTCCAGGCTCTTATAAATGATAATATTTTCAATTATGAATGCCAGCATTGGTAAATGCTTTTAGTGATAATCATGATTGCGCTTTTTTTTTAAATTACAGTCAGTCACTCGGTTACCACAGAATTAAGTCGTATGAACAGGGATTAATGTGACTGGTTATTACGCTCATTAACTATCCAACTTTTGCGTAAGCGGACAACGGCTAATAAAAGTTCTAAGAAACTTCAAACTATAGGTAAAAGACTAGAAATCTTATACATCATTTTTTTAATGTTTTCAAATTTCCAGGGTATTATAATATTGTATAAAAATTATCACTATCCGTAATGAGTTTTCCTCCAAATTCATTAAGTTCGACACATTCTGTTATGTAGTAGTGCAGAACCGAACATACTTTTCCACATACATATCTGTTGCTTATGTTCTTCTGAATATGTTGAAGCATTCAGGAAATCTTCCATATCATACAATTTGCAATAGCAGGTACAATAAATACAGTGATATAATTCCACTGGTGAAATATTCATTTTAAAATTTTTGGTTATGTGTCCTTTGCATGACATTATCCATCTATCCTGCCACTGCATAATCATCTCTCTTCTAATTTCCTTCTTTAACATATGGAATAATTTTGGAACTCCAATATCTATTTGGTCTTTCTGTGCAGTCTTTTTTGTATATTCATATGCTCTCTCGTTCCCACATATTGCGATATTATGATAGTACTGACGGAGATTCCCATGTGCACAACACTATCACAAATATCTTTACCACCCTTGTTGCTTTCGATATACACAGCTTAAGAGCAGATTGAAGAATATATTGAATTGTCTTTAAAGATTTTTGCTAGATATATTCAGAGAATTTGGACTTTTAAATCACTTTTGCCCTAAGTTCAAGATGGAAGTGCGTTTTATTGGAATCAAATCTAAAATTCAAAAGAGGATTTCAAAGAGCATGGCTTCACATTGCTTGAGGTACAGATCCATCTCTTTTGCCACAGAAAACGGTCTGTACCTCTTCAATTGCTGATTATTATACCAAAAATGAAAGTAGAAAGAAGTTATACTGATCAAGGTAAATAAAATTCCTTCTAATCCTAAATATAAGCGTAGAGTAAATAAAGAAAGTGCTTATAATGGCAAACATTAATCCAAAACATAAAGTATAATCTCTGTCAGTTATTTGGAGTATTGAATACATAAATCGTATTGTTTTCCTTCTGAAACAATCGAAATGCATTTGATCACTCAATTTTATGATATGCTTATTATCTTCAGAAACGCCAAGTTGTCTTTCAAGCCGAACTTTATTGTTACATCTGAAGAATTAAAATAAACAACATTTTGATAACCGCACTAATCTCTTTACTCGCATACAAGGCATTCTAAACATATTTAGGCATTCGTGACTAAGTCTTACTCTTCGAGATTGGGGATTTTCATCTTATCGTCTAGGTACGAATAGCTTAAAGGCATTTTATTTGGATCAAAAAGTTTAAAAAAAAATATTTTGTGCATTTTTATTTCCAGATTTCTGCAATGATTGTTTCTCATTAAATTATCCGCTATTTTTGACGCCGATTTAAATTAATTTCGCTGACTGACTGCTTTATCAATGTTGATCTTCGTTAAAGTTATTTTAACAGGTTGCGATATTTGGAATAACAAAGAAAATAAATATTTTATATAAGTTTCAGATTTTACTTTTTTTTTTTTAGATTTAAGATATATTTAGTTCAAGCTAAGCTTACTGTTAATGAGAATTGGAATTTTAATAGTTTAAACTGAATAATAATCATATAACTATACAACCGATGGCGACTAGTTGATATTAGCTGGGAATCTTTAAAACTCTTTAACGTAATAATCCCCAGCGTTAAATAGCACTCCCGTCTAGTCAGGGGTATCCAATTTCTCTCATATGCTAAAAGTGAGAAATCTATGTAAAGGTGGAATAAAACCGCATGGATATATCATTGGCATTATTTTCTAATCTTCAAATTATAATTTATTAATAGAATATAATTTTTAAATGTACATGGTCTATCAACAAGGAACTAACGCAGCCTAAACGAAAATTATATTATCAGCCAACAGTGACTATTATGTCTTGATCGAAAAGTACCGAGGCAAGCACCGGTTACAGACGAAAAACGAAATGAAAGTATTCTGTCAGTGACCGGTGACCGATGCGGTCTGAACAGAAAGTTGAAGGTCAATCACCGGTAAATGACATAGCATGTGACGTCTCAATATTGTCCCCAATCATCCAGTAACGAGCATAAATACTAAAGCAATAAAAATAATTGGTATAAAACATATTTAAATATTTCTTAAAAAATAATTAAAATTAAAGGACAATTTATAGAAATAAAATTGACATCATTAGCATGTTTATTTTTTGAATTTTAAAGTGGTATAAAAATAGTTTAATAATATGCTTCAAAGTAATTGATAAAAGAACATTAAAATTTTGATTAATTTTTAAATAAAAATCCCTTTAAAATTTTTGGAAACCATTTTTAATGGGTTCCTACAATCCAAGAAATGACTACATGTCATATTTGAATGCTCTAGGTTACACGGTGTGAACCTAAAGCAACGTTTTTGAACGATTTTCTTTTTCATTCATGTAGAAGTTTACAGATGTGTCAGTCAATAAAAAAATATCTTAAAAGAGAATGAATTTAACATCTACATAATTCCTATACAGACGCATTTTTCCAAGGAAATTCATTTTTGAAGATAAATTCATTCATTCATTAATTTATATTTTGATGTCACTCCACTTTAAGTTATTTCTCAAACCTCAAAAGCCCAGAAATTTTCAACTGTTTGAAAAAGAAAAAGAAGAAGGAAAGGAACCAAACTTATAATGAACCAAAGAGTAGTATGGAATATCATGAAGCTACGCATTCTGAGTTTCAAGCGACTTCCAAGTGATATTAAGCATTGTGGGATAAACTTTCCATGAGATGTGGAAGAAACTGTATGCAGTATATTTTGAAACCCATTATGCATATTTTCAAAATAAAGCATTCATAATCCACTTTCCAGCATTATTTATTAAGAAAAAAAAAAGTCTGAAATATATTTCGCAATCATTTTTGCACATAAAATTGCCCAGTTATTTCAACTAAAGATATTTAATCATTTCAAATCAGTCATCTTTCATTTTCAAAAAATAGTGCTTATGAAAAAAGCTCCAAGAACGGAAATTCATATCCCGGAAAGTGTCCCACACGCACATTTCGGAAATCTTGAAGATTCTGCCTTTCAGATAAAACAAAATAGCAAAAGAGAAAAGCTAATCTTCCAATCTTAGCTGCTCTTCTACTGCCGTGACTTATGTCTTTCTTGTTCGATCGGATGATGACTTCCTTCGTGAGAGTCTGCACACGATGGAAAAGACTACAGCGCCATTATGGAACAGTTTCACGGAACATTCGACGCGTGGTCGCACTCAGTGCGAACACGGAGATCTAACGGAATCATTCGACTGAATCGAACACCAGTTCACAGCATACTGTGGGGAAACGAATGACGCTGGATTTTTTTTCTATGATATATTTAGATAAATGTATTCCGTTTCCTTTTCAGGCTCTGAGTGGAGTGAATATTCGAGAAGAATCACGTTCTTGAAAGCTATGGATTTAGTAAGATTATAAAAGGATGGAAAATAATTTGAAATTAAGAAATTTTCAAAATATTCAAAAAGATTATCCTGGCGTTTATTGCAATGCTCTTAACTTAATCGACATTTGCAATCTAAAATTAACCGTTAAGGTGTATATATAATCCAAAAATCCCTGCTGGCTTTTTTCTAAATTTTCTCATTATATTTCATAATTATAAGTTTAGTATTGTATGAATTTTATTTACAAAACACTGTGTTCTCATTCCTCACACCCTAATTTTTGAAGGTCATCAGCGACCTAGGGTAATGTACCGACTTCGAGATCCGTGGGGTTTAGATTCGATTCCACTAAGGATCCTCATGAATGCGGATCTGGTGTATGTTAACGGGACGTCGTGATTTTTAAGGTTGTAGCGAATTGCGATGAGCGAGGATAGAACCTGGGACCTTGTGGTTCTCAACCGAGTAACATGACCATAATACAAAAGCATTTGTTCGTGTAGCGTAGCTGTTAACTGGCTTATAAGCTTTCACCACAAGGTCCTCTGGTTGGTCAGGAGCAGAAATTAACCCTTTTCACTCGGAAAAGTAATTCGATGCATATTTATTCACCTTATACAAGAAGTTGTTTATTGCTCTTCAAAACACACACACGCATATACAAAGATACATACATTCATTATATATATAAAGTTTTGAATTGAATTTCCCCGAAAAAATTGTCTATCTCTTCTTACCACTCTGTAGGTATTTTTAGCAATCAAAAATTATATAACGTCAAAAAAATGCACCGTCTTGAATAATAACTGAGATGAGCCATCCAAATACAAAGGGTTGAGGGCGTGCCAGCTCAGAAGTCATCTTCGGCGTCTGAGTAGATTCGAAATAGCTCTCCCACTTCCAAATGGGATGTTAATATAACTTAAAAAATTTTGAACCAAACCAAATTTTAAAGTATACGTCTCACTTGGAGTTAGGAAAAAAGATTCTTAAATCAGAAGCCAAGAATAACATTTAGTTTACCGACAAGTGTTACTTGCTTTTTTTTTTTTTGTACTTGATTTCCGGTTTCCGAGAATTTCTATAGCATTTAAAAATCAGTGAAGCAGATTTTTAAATTTAATTTAATTTAATTTCCTATGGGCTTTTTTTTATTGCAATAGGAATGCATAATTCTTTTTTTTTTCTGAATAAATAATTACCATTTGATATACAGAAATAATTTTACTATTGAAAAACAAAATTCAAGAAATAAATTGACACACAGAAATTATAAATATTTTTGACTTATGGAAGTTCGGTACACAAAAATTCTACTATAATTATTAGTTTTATACTCAAGCAATATTTATTAAGGAAATATGGGATATTCTTCGTCTTTACTTATTCGGAGTTTGATTCAATCTACTTTATAAAGTGTCATCAAAGTTACTCAATAGTCAATGTATCTTGTATCTTTTCTCTTTCGTCTTTGAAAAACGAGCTGAAATGTGTCACTGAGGATGACTTTCTGAAAGGAAATGCACCAACTAGATCAGTTTTCTGTGTCTCAGAACAAACAGCAAGAACAAGAGAAAATATGCCACTATATCTCGATTCGAAAACGACAACCGTTTTCTTTTTACCGTGTGTCTCGAAGCTTTAACTTAACTCCGGTTACTCAGACGTAAAGTGTTTTCATAACAAACTTCGAGATTCTGAACAAAACGCTTAAATATCTTCAGCATAATACGGTCCGCTGAGTCAGACCCCGCCCAAGGGCTGATAGTTCTCAGTTCTTACTTAGTAATACCATTCTATTTGAGTGATTATCCTATTCAGAGATGAAAAACATGTCTTTTAATATGAATTGTAATTTCGTGGAGAAGAAAGCTTCTGCCTCTCTGAAATAAGAGATTTAAATAAATAGTACGAAATCAGCTTCGGTAGCTTTGATCGGTCATTTGTTTTGTAGGTAATCATTTTTTCCTTACGCTTTGTTGAACAAGGCATAAATAGCGTTTAGCATTGAAAATGGATTCAGAATCTATGCATTGAAATGTTTAGCTTTGAATAAATTGAGCTATGATAGTCTTACAAAATAAATTATTGTGTACTTATTCGTGATTATACATTAAAACTTATTATTTTAGTCATTTTTCTTGTGCTACTGGATGATTACTCCTTATTATTAGAGAAATGAATGCTTTATTGAACTAATGAATTAATACTTTTTAGGATATAAAAAAATTTCGATATCTTTTGGATACATATCGAATGATACATTACGTTTTTACTTTCTCCTTTACCATACATTTTTCTTTCTTTAATAAATATCCACGCTTTAGACACCTCCTAGTTAATATATAAATTTTTGGAAAATGTCCGTCTGTCTATAATAAACATAACTCAAAAAAGCTTTGCACTAGACGGATGAAATTTGATATACGGTCTTTACGCCTAATTTGAAGATTTCTGACAAGTTTTGAATAAAATCTGTTCCAAAGAAGTCCGGCTGTTCGAATATATATTAATATGATAGATAGAAAACAATGAGAGCTTGATAGATAAGATTCGGTCCACAGATCTAGCATCTATAATATAGACACCTATCAAAGTTCGAGCTAAATTTAACTACGGATTGACTGTCTGTCCGTCTGCACTTTTAAAAATATGTAAACGTGATAATTCAAAAATACAATGACTTAAATATATCAAATCTGGTACGGAATTTTGTGACTACAAGTACAGTTGTGTGTCGAATTTTTATTTCAATCGATTGAAAAGAAATATGTCTAAAATACAAATTTGTTTTTTGGATACTATTAACGCATGCCATGGATTCATCGCCAAGGTTGACTCAACAGATTCAGTAAAAATGCTAAATTCAAGCCAAAAAGCATTTTATAACTATTGCATGCCAATACTATGTAAGTCATTCTCTTGAATGACAATTTTATTAGAGAATATTCGAGAAAATTTTGGGGAGACTGCTTCTTTTGGTTCCTATATTTTACGACCATGTTTCAATCCTTTCAGCACATTATTTGCTTAATAGAACTTTTATCGCTTTCTATTTATATATTAAAACTAAAATTTTCGATAACAGCGGAAATTTTATTTATATTCTTCTTGGATAAAAGGGAATCACCATGAAAAATATTTTAAGCATTTAGTTACATCTTCGTTATAAAACGAATCGAATTTTAAAGTTTTTTTTCTGATAATTTCACAGCATATTATTTCACAAAAAATTTCAAATCACTTCAAAATTGAACAAAAATACTTTTTAGAATACAATTTTATTATATATACGTTTTCCGTAATTTTAATAAAATTTTTAATGCATTTTTTACAACAGCAATCTTTATTGTTTTAATCACTGGATAAATTACAAAAACAAAATATACATATGTCTAAAAATTATCATATTACTATGCTTCAGACAAAATGCTTTAAACTGCTTTCAATTCTTTATTTGATGGATCATTTTTGAAAACAAACAAACATTTGTGCTATCCTTATCACAAACTAAATTCTTATAACCTCTACCATAGTTGAAAAGATGTTGCACATATATCCACAAGCACTATAGAGTCGTAAATTCCAAATAGCCACAGGGATCATAATGAACTTTTAAAAGCCATATCATAACTATTGATACCACATTCCGATTTTGAACTTTAATCTAATTATAATATTTTATATTCTTTTGTATGCAAAGTATAAGAAGATATTGTCAATTTCGCATCATTACACTTTGAGATTTTGATAATTTTTCATATTTTAGATTTTAAATTCTACTCGGAAGCCTATGAATACAATGCGGAACCAATGAGACAGGTAGAATTTTAGTTTTATATATAAATTCGCAGATTTATATCTCATCTTGGAAAACTATCAAAGCGCCATTTTGTCTATCCACTGAATATTTGGGCGCATGATAACTCTTAAAATAAAATGAGATAGATAAATGAAATTTGGACAGTTTTATAGCCATAATTAATTATCAGTATAAAATTTCTAACCACATCCGCTAAATGATTGATTGGCTGTTTATTCTCGTATGTGTCAACGCCATAACTCAAACGAAATAAGATAGATAGATATTAAAATTGGGTATGTGGTCTTTCCTTCAAGAGGGGCAGATTTGTATCGAATTTGGCTAATCGGCCAATAGAAAAAATATTCCGGAATGTATACTCAGTTTTTTTTTTTTTTTTTTTTTTTTCACCACGAAGTTAAAAAAAAATGAAAAATGTATATTATGGATTTCACAATATGGCATAATTTTCATTTCACAATGTGAAAGTATCCAAACAGGTAGAGGCATAGCACTAGTGATGGATTTAGAAATTTTGTGACCCTCAGCAAAGTACATTATGAGACTATATTTTTAGTAAAGAAGTCAATTCAGATTCGCATTTCAGCACATTTTTAATTTAAAATATTAATTATTCAGTTTAGTTTAATTTAAATTTGTTAAAATAAGAGTTTTTTTTATTCACTTGTATTATTAAGACTCATGATTGTGTTACAGCTAAATTCTTATCTAAGCATATTGTTGTTGTCTACACATATTATAATAATTAGGAAATAAAATAAAGGGGCTTGGAGCTTTGACCTAAAATGCTTTACGGAACTTACATATTCTTTTATTACTATATATAATATCTATAATTTTCATAAATTATTTATTTGAAAACTAGACTAATAACGCTTTTTAAAAGCCTTGCTTGTGAAATATCTTCAGTAAAGTGGTCCTAGAATTCTTTTGGTAAAAAACTAAAAACAATTTTAATCGAATCCCTTGTGATATTCGTCCAGCCCAATCGACCCTTGGCAACTGCCAAATCTCTTTAATCTGAAATTTGCCACTGCATAGCATTCAAACTATTTTTTAAAAAAATAATTAAAAATTATAAATTTAGATTAAGAGTTTTGAATTTTTAGTGAAGGACTTTTTAAAGGAAATCTTTCCTTATGCCGACTCTAGCTTAATATTAATGAGAATTGAGTCAAAGGAAGATAATTATCCAACTGTTGTGAATATCAAAAAAATGTAAAGATAAATCAAATAAAAAAACTATATTGGTTAAAGGTTTCTATCTTGCAGAATGAATATTTTACTATAGTTTTATTTTATGGTATGCCAATATATTCACCATATGTTTGACGCAGAATGATCAGATTTGGATCTTGTGCCACTAACATAACATAACATAACGCCATCCTGTGCCCCCGGTGCCTATAACACTAAGTTATCTAACCAGTTGGATAAGCACAAGATGGAAGGAAGGAAAAAAAAAGAAAGAAAAAAATTGTTGGTATAAAGAAAGAGACGACAGACCATCCGGGGTTCTCCAGAGAATCCCATCGGTGTCAAATCCTACGCGACTGTAAATTTTTGGTGAAGTAATAACTGGATGGAGGAGACAAGAATACTGAAACAAATGGTCACTATGGGTTGAACTTACAGGGAAACGAAATTACCTACTGAAAAAAATTGATAAGTTACATTGAGAACATCTGTATGACATGTATAAGCATATAAATAATCACTGAAGAGTCAGAAATCTGTAACGTCCGTCTGAGTCTTGTGGTTTTGGTTTCCTTCGTGAGAACTGCACTTTTGAGGGACTTTTGAAGTTATAATTTCGGCTGATTTTGACAAGAGGCATTCTGGTCTCAGCTATTGTGTAGTCTTGAAAAGGTCTTGGTATTTATGAATATGGTTTACTATGGAGTGGATCTTTCCGCGTGATAGGGTATTCGATGCAACTCTCCTGTACCATTCTTCCTCCAGATTTGTTTCTGGCTTTCTCATGTGCCATGAGACAGTCAGTAGGCATTCGGTGGCATAGTGAATTGGGGATCCTATTTCCCCACAGCTACAGTAAGGAGAGTTGGCCAGATGGAATCTGTGTAGGTATGTCGGGAATGGGCCATGTCCAGTGAAGAAAAGGACATCCGCTCTGTTCCAGTTGGCCGCGTAGAGAGAAACTTTCGATATTATTTTGAATGTGGAGCGGCCTGTTTCGCCTTCTTCCCATTCCTTTTGCCATTTTGTCATCATATCGGTTTGGAGGATTTTCTTCAGATGACATCTTGGGAGCTTCATTATATTCTGATCTTGATTAGGCCACTAACATAACAAATGCTTTTAAAAGACACGTGCACACGAAAAGAATCTGAAAGCTTCTTAATTTAAATGAATACATTACATATAGATTATCATGTGCTGTTCTTCCTTTTGTAATTTCTTTCTTTTTATTTTAAATTAGAAAAAAAGAAAATTCACCACGAAACCTATTCATTAAAATGTATTTCTCCACGCATATGGATATTTTTATATATGAAAATTAAAAGGTTTCTGTTAGTCATAGATTCCTTCTTTCATATTTGTCAGATTACTATTTATTCAGAAAAATTCTCATATGATAGTTCCTCTTGATCTTAAACAGATTATTTCATCACATAGTATATCCTAAAATTTATTCACTCTTTTCTTAAAATTTTCTTCAAATTATGCTATAAGAAGCTAATTAACTAACTACTTCAATAGCAATCTTTTTTTTTTTTTTGCATTTATAGGATCTCGTAAGTACATTGAGAAATAATATCAAAAGATTAATAAAAAAGAAGGAATTTTTTAACAAAATTTCTGAATAATAATCCAAATGAAACTAGTGTTTTTAAATCATAACTTCTTAAAAATATAAATATGTTTCAGACTCCTTGGATCATTAACTTTAGCTGAAGTTGACAACCTTTAGCTTAAAGATAAAATAAACAACACGAACACTAAGTCAAATACAGCATTAAAAGGGAAATTAAAAACATTTAATTGTTTTGCATAGAGTACTTAAACGTGTTTTTTCCTCAGAAACTTACTTTAAAAGAGAGTAAATATTTCTTATATTTATTATATTTTGGTTAATTTTTTTATTTGTATAAATATAGTACTAAAATTTTTCTTGAATGCTTTTCTTGGTCTTTTTTATCATAGCTTTTGAATTCGTGATTGTGAATTATAAATAATATAAAGTTTTATGGATCGTGAAGTAATGTAATATCGTCTACTTAAAAAAAATTGGGAAAAAAACGGATATAAAATAATTAACATATTTTTTTTTCATTCCAACGTATCTTCAAAAGTGCTATAAAATTTTTATTGTTAATTATTTTGAAAACATATTAAATAGCTAGCACTAATTAATGCTCGGAATGAACGATTTATCGTTTTTCAAATAAAATCATTTTTACACACATTCTCGATTCTGTCACCATTAGAATTTCAAAACATGCTGTTTCATTTAAATTCTTAATTATTTAAAATTTTATTTAAATATAAAAAAGTGAAAAGCCTTTTTTTATATTCTTGAAAAATGCAAACTGTTAAATAAATTTTCTTTAAATTTTGCTCCTTAAAATATAAGAAAAGTTTTGTGAAGATTTCCTGACAATTAATTAAACAGTTAGTTTTTTTAGTAATTGAAAGATAAGATTCTATTGCGATGCGCAATTTTATATCCATTTTGTTTCGCAACTTTTTTACGTAACTGATTCTGAAAAACGTCTTTGAACCTGAAAATAGTTTCAAAGTTTCCTAATTTTTAGAAACTCATTCATTATTCATTATTTGTCTCTTATAACCTATGGAAATTAAAATGCATGATTAAAATTAATTACTTTCATATTTTATGGTGTAAATACATATTCAAGTTGCCTTTCAAGCGGCAGATCAATAGTAATTTTCATTACCTTTACCATTTAATTTAATAGATATCTTATAATAGTACATTTACATTAGAAAAGTAGGCAATGGATCTTTAACTAACTGAATGTTATCTTAACTATGAAATAATTTCACATTTTTCTTCTTCTACATCGACGATTCCAAAATTAAGGATGAGTTTTTAACATGCGTAACATGAACATGAATTCACTGCTTTAATTTATCATTCCAAGAAATACAACTTTCAAGAATATGGTTTTAAATTAACTAATTTTTTCCGAAAGATTTTCCTTGAACGTTTAATCATGCAATTTTGGTTATTTAGTAAATAAATTATCAGTACCGTTACAAAATG
This sequence comes from Argiope aurantia, assembly GCA_026543865.1. Taxonomy (NCBI): domain Eukaryota; kingdom Metazoa; phylum Arthropoda; class Arachnida; order Araneae; family Araneidae; genus Argiope; species Argiope aurantia. The sequence goes on from JAPMOR010115756.1 coordinate 38,093, forward strand.
AAGTCTGAAATGAGACTAATTCATTATTTGGATTTCGGCAACCAATTTTTCTCATCACTTATTGACCATTTTAAATAATATTCTATCAAATACTTGTAGATTTAGTAATAAATTTTGAATTTATTTCAAAATTTAAGAAATATTTTAAATTAAGACACATTTTTATTTCAAATAAATGATAACAATAAGCTAACCAAATGAATACTTTTTCAAACAACATGAAATCGCATTTTAACTTAACAGTTAGTCCTTAAACATACCCCTACTATATTTTGAAAAAATTCATTCTTATATGCTTTTAATTCGACACCATTTTTTATAGATTACTCTTAGAAATAAGAAATAAACAAGTAAAATGTCAGAAATATTAAAGCTTAAAGCTTTTTTTTCTGACTATGTACTCGTTCCTAGAACGATGGTAAATAAAATAATGACATAACACAAATAAATGAAAGCAATAATTGAAAAATTATTTTTTTATTTGTTCACGAAATCATTGACATAAACGTTACAACGCTTAGATTCAAAAATAAATCTACAAATTGGCAATGCACATGGATAGTACTATCACATGCTTGTAATAAAAAAATAAAAGTACGAACCAAAACTCATTAGTGAGAAATAATAAAATAACATTAAATACTACTAAGACATAACGAAAGAATAGAAATTTGAACAAACTGCTCAGCAGAAAGAGAAATAATAAAACATCGTGGTGAAACTCATAAAGCTTGGAGCTTGGGAAGACATTTATTGGACGAAAATTGAGTTTTTAAAAAAAGCTGAAAAAATCACTTACTGATTTTATGCATTTTTTATTATTATTCTGAGGTATCCTTTCATGTGTATGTAAATGCAAAATGACTGAGTTGCAGTTAATTAATGGTTCGAAAAAGATACTCCACATACACGCCATGAATATTGCACCTGGCAACATGTTTCCAGTAAAATGCAGAAAAGCACAATAAAGTGAGTTATTTGCAAAAGGACGACGTTTCTTAGAAATTACTGACTAATTAGATTCTTAAAAAAAAATTTAATTTAGGGTCCGTTAAAGAAAAATCTCTTATTGCTCCAAGAAACATAATGGATGTAAAACGAGTAGCGCTATTCATTCTAAAGTTTTAAATCTAATGGTTATTCGTACTATTTTTTATCAATTAAATATTTAAATTTTATTCATTAAATATTGTTGATTTTTCATTTATTATTTTATGTTGAAGAATAGTGAAGACAGATTTCAGAAAAGAAAAGAATATTGTGAGTGGTATTTCGTCCGACTTAGAAAAATTATGAAATAAAGTGTTAGTAAAAAAAGAGCATTATGATGATAAATATACAGACAAATAAACAACATACACAAATAACATATATTCTATGTACAAAATATTTAAAAACGCCAGAGGTAAACTTACATCAAATGATTAAAACGTTTTTTCCTAAAGCTTTTCTACAGCATTCTAATTATATTAAAGATTACATTCCGACAGTTTTCATAAAATGCCCAAAACTTTTTGCGAAATTGCTTCAGAAGCATTTTTGAATTGATTGCAATGTTATTCTTCAATTAAATATTTCATTCAAAAAGTTAAATATTTTTGTTAATAATCTTGAATCCTATTTAGCACTACTTAAATTTCTATAATGAAAATCGATCTTCATTCAATATACATGAACAAAAGTCAGGAAGCTTTAGCTCTATGAGAAATTAGTCTCAAATCATCTAGTTCAGGCAGAAAAGAATTTGAGTAAATATAGTGCAAGCATCATGGTTTATCATATGCTGTTTTAATTTTCCTCTGCCGTTCTTAAATTTGAGACTATTGTGGTGTTGACAATGACATCACTTTTTCTGTCCTCGGTGTCATATTTGTTCTTATTTCGACAGAACAGTCCATCTTAAAGCTCACACCCAACCAATGCCTCTATTTCCAGTATTCTTGTTGTCATTGGAAGCAGTATCTGGCCAACTGACACCAGCATTAGATGATCCACCATAGTTATTGGCTCCAGAATTTCCATAACTGGTAGCGCCAGAGCTGCCATAATTATTTACTCCAGAGTTCCCATAGTTAGCGACTCCAGAATTACCTCCTGTTGCTCCTCCATAGTTGACAGCTCCAGTATTACCATAATTGTTAGCTCCAGTATTACCATAATTGT
>JAPMOR010115756.1:40265-78881 GCA_026543865.1 Argiope aurantia
AGCTCCAGTATTACCATAATTGTTAGCTCCAGTATTACCATAATTGTTAACTCCAGTATTGCCATAATTGCCAGTTCCAACATTACCGTAATTTCCAGCTGCAGCAGCAGCACCGCCATAGTTGCTGGGCCATGCCACACTACCTCCATTATTACTGGCACCATAGTTGGCATCCCATCCACCGACAGGTTGAGATTCAGCACCTTCAGAACCTCCATCTTCATATCCTTGATTCCAGTCACCTCCTTCTCCTGTTTCTCCTTTCTCACTTCCTCCATATCCACCATCCTGATAGGCGCCTCCACCTACTCCTTGTTGCCATGCACCTGCATTCTGCTGTTGTACTCTTCCATAGCTTGACGCCCATCCTTGCTGATCTCCTCCTCCATAACCTCCATCCCATCCACCTCCTTGTCCACCTCCTCCATAGGGGGTTCCTTTGTCATTGCCTGCATCCCATCCACCTCCTTGTCCTCCACCTCCTCCTCCATAGGGAGTTCCTTTGTCATTGCCTCCATCCCATCCTCCTCCAGCACCACCTCCATAAGGAGTTCCCTTATCATTGCCTCCACCATATCCTTCTCCCGTCTGACCACCATAGGCTGGCTTTTTGATGTAATATCTGAAAACATAAAATAAAAGAAATATTGCAAACATTCAAATATATATTATAAACTTTTTTCAATCGTAAACAAAGTAAACATTCAACATTTATTTAAAAAAAAAAACGGCAGCAGCTTAGATTTTGAAATGCTTAAATAAAAACAACTTACTATTTATTATCGAATTATTTATCTCAAAGAAAATTACGAAGGATTAGTCAAAAGCCTAATTTTAATATTCCGTATTTATACCACATCATGAGAAATAAAAAAAAGATCTTAATAATAGCATTACTTCCTTGAATTTAAGTTATAAACCATGACATACTTTAAAGAATTATTTAAAGTGTATAATTATCTAGATATAAGCCAGAAAGGTAAAATCTTGTTTGCTTTAAAACTTAAGTCATCGTTTAGTAAACAGATTCGATTATATAACAAATTGATCACAATTCAAGGCTCTGTAATAACTCATCGACTTATTAAAAATACATTGTGTGATTGTTAATGTTAACTAAACACCTATACAAACTTTAAAAACTTCCTTTTTCTTTCCAAAAATACAAAATACACTATTTCAAATCTTTCTTGCTTAGCTGTAAAATTCTCTTATTTCGGCATATATATTATTAAAGCTAAAATTAATATTTATGGTTTTCTAAAGAATCTGTGGTGAAAGGATTCTTTAAAATATTTTCAATAATTTTAACAATAATATAATGAAATAGGCAAATAAATACACCAAGAGACAAATAGATTTATCAAGGCCCAAATTAATTCATTTCTTTTGCATTAACAGGATCAGTGTTCGCTTGCAACAGGATGCAAAATCATAAGATGTGGGGGTAAGTAATATTTAAAGCCGATCTTAATATTGTTGTTAGATAATGTTAATATTGTTTAGATGATTTGTTAGATATTGTTTAACTTCTATATTATCGTCTTTTACTGGACCACATAATTAAGTTTAATTAGATAATTACAATATAAAGTAAGCATTTGATTCTATTAATTTGTATAGTTATTTATTAAATTTCCGACTCTTTCATTATCGTTACATAATATGTTGAAGATAATGAATAGTGAAATAGAAATAGGAAATACTTTGCATTTTGAATAATCAAAAATTATGGTAAAAATGCATGAGAAGAGAATCAATTTTAATATTTCCACATGAATTGAAGTATGTTTATGCAAACTTACTCTGTAAGATAAATAACGAAGGAGAGCTGTATTTAAAATATAATGTTCTGGATTGCTAAAGAGTAAATTATGCAATTTATTGTAGATCAATTTACTTATAGATTATTTTTCAAAATTTAGTTTTTAATCTTAAAGTAGATCTATAAGAATTTGTTAGAGAAAGAAAGGAAAAGAGCAAAGTATCAACTAAAAGCTCAATATTTTAATATCTTGCATCATTTTCTTGTGTATGGATACAAAAATAAAATATTTTTTTTTATCAAAGATATGGATCAGCTTTTCTTTATAGCTCAAGAACAGGAATGGAAATTCACACGAAAGTAAATGTGTTGGGAATCCCCATTGGTACCATTCATTCGAGTGCTGCAACAATTGTTTTTTTTTAATTTGAAACTGTTAAAAAATGCAAACTTGAAAATAATTAAAACTAAAGGAATTACGCGATGATTTCTTATTCACACCTTTATTTTCTCATGTAACAAGTTGACAAATCGTGCACAAAAAACGCCGACTGTATGAACCCAATATTTATTACCCCGTGCAAAAGCAATCACAATCGGACTCATTATTCAATAAATAATAACGATCATCACGCAAGGCAGAAATGAATTTTAGAAAAAAGCCTCCGACTCTGGTTAAAAAGACCATTTCTCCTTCGTTATCTGACTTTTTTCTACCTCACTCGTTAATAGGGCGATTAGGTAAGCATATTCCACGCGCTTTTGGAAGAAAATGAACTGAAATAAGGAGCCTCATTCACGAATTGGAAGAAAAAGCGATAAAATGCCAGCGAAGTCGAGAATCCACGGCACACGCAGCCAGTCTTGTGATGACCGGCAGGCATGCCGAGCATTCATTCATGGCCAGAGTCATGGAAAGAAGACACGGAAGTTCGCCAGTTCGCTGTGGTTATCGACACAGTTTTGGCACTGCGCTGCAAGGTAGAGGTCAGGTGCGATTAGGGAACTCGGTGGCACTGATTCTCAGCAGTGACTTTGAATCTTCGGATTCTTTTTCGGTTTCGGAGAAGTTGAAGAGAAGTGAAAAACGATAATTGTGTACATTTGTGTTTAATTTAAGTTTCTATGGAATTAATTTAGAATATAAATAACTCTTTAAACAAAGTATGTCAAAAGGGTCTCAAGATTTAATGAAGGTTCTGTTTACTAAAGCTCTAAGCCAACATGCGTTCGGAATAACAGATTTATATTCTGTCAGCTTCTTTTTTATTTTTAAATCGGGTCAAAAATTAATATATTCCATGAAAAATGGTTCTTATTAAAATATAAGGAAAAAAATTTTAAATTAAGAAAAATTGCATTTCCCCCCCCCCTAAATTTTGTGGCGGGGCTTGAAAATTAAAAGTAATTTTACTTTACATCAGTAAATATGTTTTTACAATTACTGTATTAAATTACCGGTTAATTTAAGATTATTCATTCGCCAATCTATAAAATAATCCCATGTGTAAGTATCAAATGCATTTAATATGGCAAATTTGCCGTTGCAGTGTTGGAAATTTTGTGTTGCGTGGAATGTTCCCTCCAAATTGAATAGAATATTTCAAACATGATTTCTTTTATTGTCCGATACAAAAGGATGAAATCAGATCTAGGGATTTTCTTTTGATTAATGAATGAATATTACGGCAGCTTTCCTAAAAACAACAAATCAAATATAGCAAAGCATACAATTACGGTTCTGAAAGAATATTAATAAAATTTCATTTGCATATCAGCCTTTTACCATCTGATACTATTGTATCAATTGCATCCAATCTACCTATCTTCAGATGCATTTTGATAGAATATGTAATGCACCTATTTGCTCTATGGATATTTGCAACTTCAGTTTCTTGCACAAAAATATATATATATATATATATATATATATATATATATATATATATATATTTAATCATTTTTACATTCGAAATTTTAATAACATAATAAATGTCCATACTATATTTTCCTTCTAGATTTTCACATGATGAATTTGCTATTAGATCAATCAATCTGTCATAATCAATCTGCTACTATACTCATTTACAGCATTTAAATGTGTAAAAATATGTTTATAAAAAATGTAACAAATTTATTACACAGTTCTTATGATGCAGTTACAATTTTAAAAAAGTATATTTGAATTATTGCTCGAGTTATTTTTATAATCCTGACCAAAATGCAAAAACCAAATTTGATGTTGTTTCTTTCAAGTGGTTTCCAAAAAGTGTAAAAAATTATTTTTATCTAATGCGAATTTATCATTATAACTTCAATGATTTCATATCCTTTTTAAGAAACGATAGATATCCTGAATTTCGCAATTAGCTTTTTATTAATGAATTGATATTACCTATGATATTCACTTTAAGATTTATCAATCACTGCAGAGCAAAAATGTATTAACTTTATAAATGATTGTTTAGATATTCAAGAAATATATATAAATTCTATTATTAAATTAAATTAAGTTGTATGTTTACTATTTGTATTTATTGTTCTTTTAACTACTTCACATTAAAAAAAACCTATTTACGAAACCTCGGTTAAGAACTCAGCGAATGCATCGAACAATGGAACAATTTCTTGAAAGAGGTCATCAGGATTAATGACTGAATTTAAATACATTTCATTCGTCTTTAACGAGATGACATGTAGCCAGTCCCGTATTTGGCTTAAATATAGGAAACATTGTTGCGGAAAGGAACGATTTTTAATAGCTTTCCGAAACTGTTTATGATGATGTGATGAATTGAATTGTTTAATAGAAAAATTATGCTGTTAATTAGGACTTACAGCATTTCTATTGAAATGATTGTGATTTCTGATAATGATAAGATTATTAATGAATAAGTATGAACCTATATCGAGTCTAAATATGAGTTGTTGTTTTTTCATATCAAAGCGATCCAGATGAATAAAAATATATTTCAAATGGTTGTTTTATTTAATGTAAGAAAGCAAACAAATTTGACAACTGATTAAAGAATACCATTTGTACTATATTTTAAATAAGATCAGTTATAATATATATCAAAAACTACCTATCACAATCAACTCAGATAGAGCTTATTAAAAAGCGAATTTCACTAAATCAAATATAAAATATTTATCTAATAAATATTTGCAATTTATAAGTTCTAAAGTTGATTCTTTATAACATTATTCATTTAATCGTGGAATTCGTGAATTTTATTAATACCTATCACATTAACTACCATCAACTACTATCACATTAAAGCAGATAAAGATTATAAAAATGAGACTTTCACTAAATAAAATATAACATATTTAGCCAATAAATATTTAAAATTTATAAGTGTCTAAGGTTGAAACTTTGAAACATTATTTATTTATAAAATCTATGAACTGCAACGAATCGTGGATTTTTTAAATTCATTGTCATAGGTTTTTAATCTAAGAGTGTATTTTGAGATGAAAAAAAATTATAAAATAATAAAAAAAAAATCCGGTGAACTCTCAAGAGCCCCAAGTTATATTACAGTTCGCCTTAGGATATTTGACAGTGACCCACTTCTCTAACCGATCTCAGTTGTAGGATTAATTGGTTAACGCTCTCCATTCGCGTTTACCAAAGAAGATCGGGAAAATCCAGCGAAAGCTAATAGCGGTTAAACCTAATTCTTCAAAACAAAATGATAGTTTTTTTATATGAAAGTGTATTAAATGAGATTAGGGAGCATCGCTTTCAAATAAAGAAACTGAGGTTCAACCTCCTAAGAAAATCGAAAGAATTCAGTTTAATCTGCTTAACTGAAATGCAAATACCGAATAAGAAGCTACAAAAGAAGAACGTATGAACACTTATTTATACATAATGTCAACTCATTCGTTTATTCGCGTACATGTCTTGAGAAGAAAGTATAAAATTATAACATATTAGAAGCAAAATACTTTCTGATCATTTTATGCAAGATTAAATTTCATTAGACTTTAATGGGAAAAATAGCTTTGGAAGTAAGTTGGTAATTTGTAGATATTTTAGAAAAAAAATCTGAAATTTTTAATAGCAGAAGTTATGCCATTTTTAAAATGATTGATGTCAAAATATGAGTGGTTCTTTTACTTTATTCTATGGTATGTAGAAAGTTAAATCTGTCGCTTTTTATTAAAAAACATTAATGAGTTTCTTAGTGACCTCAAAATAAATAATTCAGCAAATATTTCTCAAAATTTTCAAACTTGTTCCGATTTTAAATTAATCTAGTTGTATACAGCCATGCTATAAAGAACTCAATCCTTTGCGCCCATTTTTAGACACAGTTTATTTTCGAAATATTAAAGGGAAAAATTCGAACGTTGCTTTGTTTCAGAATTACAATTGCCATTATAAATAATTTGTAGTACAGCTATTACTATTTGCACTTTATCTTTGCATAATAGAAGACACTCTCTTGTACAGTATAATTGGTGCCTAGTTATAAATCTATTTCAGTCATATATTTTTAATTCATTTTGCATAATTTAAATTTGCATTTTAAATTATTTGTCGCAAAAGAAATCCATAATGTTTTCCTTTAACAAGGTATAACAAATTTTGCATTTATGAATCTAGTTTTTGCTAGCACGAAAGCAAAGTGTCCACATTTATAACTAAAACCTGAAAAACAGCACTCATTTCTCCTGCTGACCCACATCCAGAAACTCCTCTTTAGCCTCACCAAAATCGGTGTCAATAACTTTCCCAGACACATTGACTCAATTATGAATCGATCAGGCTATCATTCAAACGCATTTCATCATTAAAATGCTCCTCCATCAAGCCAGAATTCCGGTTGATTGATGTAAAGGTTTTTCCTGTTATACATTTCCAGAAACTTCTAAGCCGACTTTGATGCTTCTTTGGAGAAAACAATTAATTATCACTTGCTTTTTCATTCATAAAAGATCCTCTCTGCAAGACTCACAAATGAGGTTAAAATCTGCCGTTAAATTGTTTATAAAAGAGTGACATTGAACGTCAAAGCATGAACTACCGAAACGAGATAAATGGGACGGAAAATTATCCTTGGTATGTGTTTGCTTTTCAAAGATGATGATGAATTCATAAGCAAATTATATAGCAACCAAAGATGAGACATGTTTTGTTCAATATTTATCTTGGGCATTTGCATTCTGTCCAAATTAATATTCAATATCTTTTAATGAATAAATAAGAATTGTTCCGCATGAATTAGTTATTAAGTTTAGATAATGATAAAATTACAATGATGACCACAGTAAGAAGGAATTTTGAACTTATCATAGTCTAGCCTTAATAAAAAAATTCTTTTGTTACGTCAATGCAAATTAGGCACATTATAAAAATTGAATTTAATTGAGTGATAGTCTCTGAACTAAGGTCTTATTTTATCTGGAATCTGGATTGTTATGTCTACTTTTCGGAATCCATAAATATTTGTATTGTATTATAATATATGATGTTCTAAATAGTAAAATATAGGGATAGATTTCGGCATCATATATATTTAAAACTAATATTGCTGTTTAAGATGTTTTTTGAAATTTCCAAAATATAAGCACACATTGTGAAATATATGTGGTTAAAAATATGGATTGCCTTTTTAATTGGAATTATCTAAAACCTCCCTTTATGCACAAATGTATATTTAAGAAGTGAAATACTCAAGCGTTATAAAGGATCTTATTCTTGAAAAATCATATACAGCTAATTTTATATGACTGTTTTGATTGTGACAAATCTAGGCAAATATTTTCGAAAGTTTAACTGTTTTATTTACAGTAATTAAAAATATTAATAAATAGGGAACTGTTTATACTAAAATTTAAAAAAGTATTAGTATCGAATGTAAAGTTTTTCATCGAAAGTAAAAAGAAGATGAATTAATTTTGGAATAATTGTTTGTACTAATCATAAATCTTTTATAACTTTAAAACAAAATCAACATTTTTTACAATTTTTATTTGTTAGTTTTACCCTTTTAGCAAAATGTATTGCAAAACTTTTGGACTTCATTCATATTTCCACAACTATGTGTCATGCTTCACTTTGTGAAATAAAACAATTTTTCCCTTCGGGGAATTATTCAATTTTTAGGCAGACCGCGGTGTATTAGTGACAAGGTTTAAGCTTCGAGACCGAAGCATTTAAGATGCGAGGCCCATTTTTATTAAAAAACCGCCTTGTATGCCAGCCTGGTGTATGTTAATTCTGAATTTGTGAACCAAATGTTCTCCACCTGTGTGGGGTGGAAGTTTGAAAGGAGTGCCATCACATGTGTCGTCGGAAAGGGATTTAGAATTCTGGTCCGTTCCAAATTAGTCTTAGTGTAACTTCTAAAAGGAAGGAAATACATTTTGAAGTCTATTTGTAATTATCTCGTCTAAGTTCCGTTATTTCATTTCGAATTTATCTCAACGTCAGTATCGCATTTTTTAATTTTTGAAAAGTTATTTTACACTAGAATGAACGTAGAAGAACTATGCTTGTGAAGTTATGCCTATCTTCGATAATTTTGCCGGTTTTATTTTGAAAACAAAGATTTTTGCCTTCAGTAAAAAAGAAATTCTTTTTTTGATCACTGCATAAATTAATTTTTTTTTAAATACAGAATTTTGTTGCCGAAAAATATAAATTTCTTTCGGAAATGACTTCGAGATAAAAAAAAAAAAAAAACCTTCATGGGAGTAATTTTCAAATTATATTTTTAAATTCATGTCAATGTAATTAGGAATTTAAAAGAATCGAATATCTGTTCAAGTGTCATATTCGTGTTTAAAATAATGGAGGTATAATACGCAAAACGCAATGTTAATCTAACTAAACTAAATTATTTTACATCTTCAAAGTTATTTTAGATTACTTTTATAGTTGCTTTATGAATAGAAAATATGCTCTTTTGAGGAAATGGAGCATATTAAATGTACATGAATTATTCTAGTAATAATCTAGTGATTCTAGTTATAAATTTGGTTCTTAACATTATAAAAGTTGTTCTAGCCCTCATTTTATGTAGTCAGTTTTATTTATTCATTTCATTAAAATTGTAGACATTATACGCAAATAAAATTTAAAAGTTTCAGCTTTTTAAAAATAGCTTATTAAATATAATAGTGGAAGAAACAATTAGGTCTCATTAATCTGGAAACTGAAAAAACTTGAAAAATTATACAGAGAAATTAACTGAAGTAAAAAGTTTTTAAATTGAGAAGTAGAGTTTTCAAATAATTGTTTTTAATGAAAAAAATTCGCTGTTGCTAATATTTTATCTAACATTTTTTTTTGTCTTTCTGTTATATTTTCCGCTTTATCTCATTAAAACTTATATATTAGAAGAAGGTGATAAATACTATCTATATTACAAGGGATCATGCAGCAATTTATTCCCATACGTAAACACCTTTTCTAAGTCTATATAATGTCTAAGTCTATCTCTACAGATGATGTCATGAAATATCAAAGCAGAAAAAAATGTCTCTGAAATATAATTATAGTGGACTGAATGCACTACGCAGGGAATAAGTTTGGCGTAACTGTAAATAGTCATGCACTGAAGATACATTATCAGATGAATGTATGCAAATTTAAATATTAAATTGAAAATGCGCATATATCTAATGAGATGTTATTTTTTAGCTATCCATTTATGATAACAGATAAGTTATACATTTACTTTTCTTAAAAATATTAATAAGCAAATAAAAAAGCTATAAAAATATTAACTTTTAATGTGTAATAAAAGATTACTTATCGCAACGTATGAGGAAAACGCAATCTCTTCATATTATACAGGGAATCGTTATACGAGAGACCGGTGTATTTTCACTTCACGATTTTCAAAACGAAATTTCGAACGCTGAATTCATGTGCTTTTTATTAAGAGTCACTTAAATACATACGCTTGCGTTCATTTCTTTACTGTTTCGTATAAATCGTGGCATATTAGACCCAAGATCATACAACGGCTGTAAATACATTGTCTAACAAATTTTGAAATCTCTTTGTTCCTATTCTATGTATTTGAATTGCGATTAATTTTTTGTTATCTATCCCTATATTAATTATGCTTCAAGGAATTTCGGAGCGATTCTGTCATCAGTTTTGAAAAGTAACCTTTTTGTTAAACATTTAAAAATATTGTGAGAATGTATTTAATCCCACGAATTTTATTATGTATTGTAATGTTTTGACTTTTTTTTATATTCTTTCGAAATATATATTTTATCTATAGAATCTGCATAAGCAATAAAAAAAACTAATCATTACAGCATAACAAAAATAACTTTGAGGTTTTTACTATATATATCTCAAAGATGCAGAGATTTTGAAATTATCCTAGATTGTCTTCCAGAGCAAGAAAAATTGCATATTTTAACATGCTTAGAAAACCCAGCATCTACATTACATAATGCACAGACAACAAGATACTTAAAATTAGAATTTTGTCAATATAAGTAACCATGCGATTAAATAGAATCGTTTTATCAACATGATACGGACTAGGACTCCTGTCTTTCCTGCCCTATATACTCAAAGGTTGTGACTTTGTAGATATTAATAACATTGTTTGTCACTAATTACAAAACGCACGACTGATCTCGACTTCCTTTGCTTCTTCGTACTATTTCCTCCGATTACTGGTTTTGAACAAGATCTCATGGCGGCATTTTTTTGGCGATTTTTAAGAAAGTTGATTATATTTAATTATTTCATATTAAAGTTTTATCCAGTAAATCAATCGTTGTTTAAGCACTTTAAAAATATCTAACTTATAATAAGTTAGAAATTTAATAGACCTATATTTGTTAAACATCAATTCTCATTTACTTCGTATCACAGTGAAATGTAGAAATTCCGAAGTGTGCCTTTAAATTTTCATGTAGCTGTGCATTATTAAGCGTAAATATAGTATTAAAATTCTCAACGAAAAATCTTATTTTCCCAGTAATTTAACTTTTTTTTCATTACAAATTCTCAATTTTAAAAATTTAAATTTAATAACCCTTTTGTTACAAACATTCTAATTTTACTAATGTTACAAAAGCTTTTTAGTGCAATTTTTGTTATTAGTTTATGCTCTCGAGGTCTATTGGTTAATGCTTAAAAATAAAAATAAAAAATTCGAAAATTCCGAAGTTCGTAATACAATAAGGTTTTAGACTCGATTCATCTTTCTTCATTTCATAATTAAAATTTTCTCTTAGTAATATAACGTGTAAGCAAAAAAAGTATGTATTACTATCGAAATACGCATGAGTATAAATGCAGTAACAAAAAGAATGAAAAGTATTATTTGAAATATACTTAAAAATATTTCTCGATGCATTTATTGAACTTAAAAAAATAATCGCGCGAAAATTAAATTGATATTCAGGAAAACGTTTCCCCCCCCTTAAAATCTAATATAACATAAAAGAAGGCTTTGTGTGATGATATACTTTGTAGTTATGGAGGGAAGGCATTAAGATTAATTTGTAGCTAAAACCATAATTAAAATAGTGAGCAACTTCTTTGAGCGAGCACCTACTACCCAAGAAGTAGCTACATCCCGAATTTCGTTGTTCTGATTTCAACAGCCTACACTACAGAGTATTTTTAACAATAGTATTTTTTATCATGTATGACGCATAACGCACTTGACAGATAGCGTGTTCCTAGAAGCATTGCAAATGCTTATTTTTTTTTAAATTCCTTTTAAGTAACAAAAAAAAAACTGAAAAAAATCTTTATTTGTTAGAAAAGCATTTTGCTTTATTTATGAGAAAAAAAATCAATTCCTTTCTTACAATTCAAAATATAACTACGTATCAAATTCAATAACTAATTTCTACAGCTGTCTATAAAGAAATCTGAACTATTGTTTTTCATCATGCATGGTCCATAGCGCAATTAATAGGTATAAGGCTAGCCTATAAATATTCAGTTACTACGTTTTCTTTTAATAAATATAATTTTACGTTTAAGTAATGAAAAATTAATTGATAATTTATTTCAAAATAAATTATTTATTTTTAATAAAAGAATTTGCTTTATTTATTTCAACTGTGCAAATTGAGCTGTTTGATAATTGTCAGTTAATTATGACTAATTTACAAAATATTATTCATCTTCATGATTTATTATTAAATAACTTTAAAATACATTAGATTTCAAGGTGCTTATCTTCGATGCATTTTATCAAGGTCCCTTTTTATGAAGAAAAGTAACAAACCAAAGATTTTTCCAGGAAAATTATACGATTTTAATTGCATTTTCACAAGATTTGTCCTTTTGTCAAAATAATGAAAAAACTTTTTGAAACCCTTCTTTAAAACGTGGAGTTTTAAATTTGATATTACAACTTATTATAGAGCACATTCATTTATTAAGGTGTACGAATGTTTATCGATAGAAACATATGCGTGCAGTGCTTAATTTTAAAAATATTACCGATCACTCACATTAAATTTTAAAAGTGAATTCCAAATGCGCCAAATTACTAGAAATATGCCAAGATATAATCCTTACTTAAGAATTTGTTTTCTCAGACAATATATTCCAATCTAGTGTATACGTATTAATTAATTGCAGCCATCTCACCACGGAAATCAGTTGACTGAGAATACTTATCAACACATTCCGGTCGATTCATTAGCTTTAACTAAATTGAGCTGAGGTCGCATCAGATATCAACTTCTTCCCATGCAGCCAATCGTCCCCACATCTTAATGGAATCGCGTTGACTATTTTTTTTATTGCCAAGCAAATTCCTTTTTTTTTCTCACATCGTTAATTTTTTAAATTCCCTTCTTAATAATTGACCCACGAATTCGTTCTTCTCATATGCCGTTCCGAGTGAATGCTCCAGATGAGTGAGAGAAGTGGGCTGTTAACAGCTCAAAATCCGGGAGCAGCACAACAAGGTGGAACGATAATGATACTGTACATATTATATCGATGAAGAGATAACGCTAACTTCGATTCCATGTTCAACGTTATCTGCCGTCATTTGAATGCTAATCCCTTATTACTGCCCTCTGTTACTGAAAACATTTTGGTACGTGTTAACGAGATTTTGTCGTAACTGTGAGAGAATTACAGTCTTTTCAATACAAAGGTTCAATTTTTAAAGCAAAGTGGTGCTGGAGGTAATAGATAAGTTATGCGGTAGTCTTTATTTGAAATATATATATATATATATATATTACTGCAACATTTTTACCGAAAAGATTTAAATATAATTTTTTCTATTTATAATAATATTAATAATATATTAGATTTTCTATTTTAAAAATATTAGCTTTTCCATTTATGAAGTCATTTTTTAAACATTGCGAAATTTCGTACAGTCTAATTATTTATTAATTTTGAAAATGTATATAATGTTTTGATAAAGTTTTGATTAAGTGTGTGTGTGCTTTCACTTTATTTGCCATTTTTTTCCTATAGTTTTTCCAAATTTAGGTATGCTGACCTTTATTTTTATTTTACTCTGTTTCTTTGTGTAAATATCCATAATTTTAATACGCTACGCAGTGTAAAAGAAAAATTCAGGAACGCCAAAACGGCAATTTATAGTAAAGAATGGAATTCCTGAATCTATCTTATGAAATTATGGCAAACATAAATCAGTCCCTTTCTACGTATGCGATGCCTACTAGCCGTCTTATAGTTGGCCGAGTGTAAACCGGCAATGGAATTGATAAGAAATAATTTCTGTTTGACAGTCTATAAATACTTACGGGACAGGTACTTCGACCTTCTTCTTTACAATGATCTGTTTGTAGACGGGAACTTTAACTGGATAGTGGAATGGCTTGGGTACTTTCACTATTTTATGCACAGGAACGGGGATGTATTTGGGGACCTTTACTGGATACGGAACAGGTACCGCTTTTGGAACAGGAACAGGTTTGTAGATTGGAACAGCTTCAGTTTTCAGTACAGGAAATGGAACACCAATAGGCACTGGCTTTGGCACTGCAACAATCTTTGGTACAGGAATGGCCTTCGGAACATTCACTATCTTCGGAATGGTCTTTACAACTGGTACTCTGAAGGGAACTGGTACATGGTGTGGTACATGTATGATTTTTGGGACTGGGATGTATTTCGGTACTGGCACAGGCTTTGGTACGGCTACCTTGTGATATACTGGTACTTCTTTATGTACCACTTTGATATTTGGCTCTGGTGGATAGTTGTTGGCTTCAATCACAACGAAGCATAGCACACCCACTAAAACGGTTATCACTAACTTCATGACTGAATATTCTAGAAAAAAATAATAAAGAATTTCGTATAAGTAAATATGTTTGAAATTTTAAGTAAAAATACTTCGATTACTATTTATTAATTCATAAGGTGATTCTTAACGCTCTAAGATCTTTATCAATATCAAGAAAAGAGAACCAATTTTTGTGGCAGAATAATTTATTCTAAAGTAAAAAGTTATGTGCAAGTATAAATTTTAAAAAAATTATCTTAAATTTATATAGTTTTTTTTTGTCTGAATTCTTATAATGATGCCATTCAAATGAAAGAAGTATTTGTTATGAATTCATTTTATGAAATATCTTTTTTAATAATTATTGATATTTGCATAACTTTTTTGTTATAAATTATTGATGTCTAATAAAATTTTTGTTCGATTTTCTAATTTAGAATGATAATAACTTATGTACGCTAAAGAAGTAAGCATAAGTAACATATTGTTACTTTTTTATTATAAGTTAGTGTTTTTCAAATTATTATAAATTAAGTTGCATCAAATATTTTTTGACAAAGAATTTTCATCGAATTGATAGAAACATACTTTGTGCTTATTTTATCTAACCAATTTTTAATTCTTATTTTCTCTAATCGGCTCTCAATTGTTTCATAAAGTTTTTAATGAAAAAAATCATTGAAAAGACTCAAAAGTTTAAAAACTCTTAATGGGTATTTTCTACAATAAATGCAGGTTTTCTTAAAAGAACATGAGCTAAAATGTTATCTTTTAGTAATTTAACAGAATACGAAAAAGAAACTATATATTCTATGATATGATTAAAAAGATTTTATTGAAGCCTTCAAAGTCAAAAATAATTATTTATAGTTAATTTTTATTTCAGTCATTTTAAAAAGTGTGTTATGCATTTTAATCGTCCAACATTTCCAATTCAGATTCCATGTTACTTTTTGAGAACTAAGTTTACTTTAAAGAAAGATTCTATAAGACAAGTATCCAACTGAAATGATTACAGATAAAGGCGAAAAAAAGATACGTCGCTTATTTCAGAAGTAGTAAGCGGCTGGCAATTCTGATACTAGCAAATATATAAAAAGTATTTTAATGCGATTTCTCCAATTTAATCTGATATCTAAGACAATAAATAGCAAAAACGTTAAGAAATATTCTGTATAATCCATAAAAAATAAGCTCATCAATCGTATTACCTGAAAACTGAAATTCCTTCGAAAAAATCAGCCTTAGAGCTATATTCTTTAAAAAGGGAAAAATAGCCGCAGACCGTATTATAATGATTTTAACTAATGCTGAATATACAATGATGTGTTTTGAAAATTAATCCGCTTTTACCTTTACTCACATATGAGATCTTTACTTTCTATGGCATTTATTAACAAATATTTGTGTATCGCAAATTTTGTGGAATGTAAATGGTTGTCTGCATTCTACTTGCATTGAATCAATAATAAGAAGAACGGAATTGGTTTGAAATTTGCTATCTTAGACACTTTAAATTTGTGCAAATACTGTTCTTATATCTTCTTTCAAATTTAATATATGCCTGGAGATAATAATAAGAGTTTAGCCTAATATTATTTTTTTACTCAATGTTTAGATCTACTTTATTTTTAACAGATTCTTAAATAATGAAGCACTCTTACAGCCTTTATTTTCAACTATTGATTTACTTTGAAGAATTATCAGAAAACTTGAATATGTGTTAAAGTAAAACATACAATGTGCTTCAATTGCTCCTTGTGTAATTTTGTAGCAGTATTTCAATTGAAAATATTCCCTCATGCTTATTATCCTATATCTGTTCTTTTAACTCTATAATGTCGATTTGACCAGTTTCAGGAAGATAATCGTCCTTTAAGTGTGATGAAAGCCGAATTGCTACTAAGGAGTTGAAATAATCAATTTGGAGTTTTGATGAAAATGTATTAAAAAGAATCATTACATAAAATTACATATTAAATTATTAATTTCACAAATATACTATTGTTGCGTGTTTAAAACAAAGCTGTTGTTGATGTTTCTACATAATTTTCTTAGTTCTACTTATTTCAAAATTCTTTTTAAAATAGAAATACTATAAAGAAAAATATTAAATTTAAATATTATTAAATATTCCATTTTTTATGCTTTTACAGAACTTAATTAATAATTAGAAATTACTTCATTCATTTCATGAAATATTAACTCAGAAAATGAAGTCACACTAATTTTTAAAAAAATCACTAATTAAATGTTTAATTCCTAATTGTAATAATAATTAATCAACTATAGGCTACATTAATTTAAATAAATATGTGTAGAAAATTGTTTAAATTTATATAATAATCTATGTTTCCTGTTCCAAAACAATTTCCAGAATTGAGGAAGAATTCGTATTCTTTAAAAAGAATCTATATTTGAAATTTTTTATTAGATTTTTTTCAACACTTCTAACAAATTTTCTAAGAGAAGGTAAAATTTATTGAAAAAATAATTGATAGTTGTTTATTTTTATAATATAGATACAACATATTTATCAATTAAATTGATTAATTATTTCATTCGTTATTATATATATAATATAAAGTTTACGAGTTTCTTTCTCTCTTTATACGTATGTGAACTCTGATATGCAAAATATGGAATAAACGCTAGTCTTGTTAGCGTTGCTTTCATTTAACCTCATTCGCGAAAGAAAAAAAAATCTTTTTTTTTTCTACTTTTCAGAAACCGAATTCGTTCGGAAAGGGAAACAGAACTAACTCTTCAGGGATCCTGAAATTCTATTTGTAAAAAAAAAAAAAAAAAAAAAAACCCAGAATTCGAAAAATTAATGTTTTTATACTTATATCTACCGCAGGAAATTGGCCATTATTAAGTTGCCAACAAGAAATAAAAATGAGTCCACATGAGCGAATTTCGATAACAGAATAAAGAGTAGTTTTCTTTACTATCTACTTTAAGTAACAATCTTTACGGTAGGTTGCCTCTATGATATTTGTAGGTTATGTATATACCATTTCAGAAAAGGGGGCAAAATTAACATTGAATGTAATGTCAGGTAAGCAAAAATTGTAGAAACGTACTGTCCCGAATCAAAAGAATATTTCGGTATCTGTCTATGATCGATTGAGTGCTTCAATCAAAATTTTGACAGTTGGCTTTCAAGAAGTGTGTTTATTTTTATACAGCATTCTTATATTGATTTTTATGAAGAGATAGTAACCTTTTCTTTCTTTTTTTATGGAATTTAATAAAAAGAAAGGCATGTTGTAGTTTTTTCGTTCAAGCAAGAAGGAACTAAGTTCTTATTGTTAAAGAAACCAACATTCAATAATTTTGGAAAATTTCTTTATAATATTCGGTGCAGAAAGTCTATAAAAGGATCATTAAATCTATTTTAAAATGTTTTAAATAAGAAAGACAATTTTAAATTTTGAATAAAGGTTTATACTTTTTAAAATTTCATTTACTTCTCTATTATCTCTATTTCTAATGCCTCATGGTTCATTATTACTTTGCATACATGTTAAATTAGTCATCATTTGAAAATAAGATTTCATTTTAGAATGAAACAATAAATCGTTGCATAAAAATGATATTACTGGAAAGATTTGAACTTTGAAAAGTGTTGAGCAATGTATTTAATAAAATTTAAAAATTATTTTAAGAGATGGATACTTGACAACAAAAAGATTATTGATTTAAATTTGGTATACGAACTATATTGACTAACATATAGTAAAATAATATATTTGTTGATTATTTCTCTTTATATAAAATGTCATTGTTTGTAAATTAACATATTTATTCAATAATTTTTTTTCGGTATTCGCTGCGGATTTTTAAATTGAAAGGAATTAAAAAATTCTTTTAGCAGGAATAATATATTTATTCAAAATGTCTTTTCTTCCTAATTAGCATACATAACCACTTATTAACATATATATTTTAACCACTTGTAACTTATTATATATCTCCAAAAATTAGATTTGAGTATCTATATTAAAAAAAGGCTAATTACGTTGGACGCTGAGCTCAAGGAAAATTGTAAGGTCTATAATATAATAATTTTTGATAAGCAGAGATGTAATTTTCATTTATCTAGTATATTTTAATAACATTTTTTATCTAAGAATTTGAATGTAATGTAAAAATTATTTTACATTTTTATACAGAATTTCATTTAAATGATTTTAAAAATCAAATGAGTTTCTATTTTTTGATGAGCTTCTATATATAAGTAAATGAGGAATTACTATCTGATTTACACTGGATCACGCACTTTGTCCTCAAGGTGTCTGGTCTAAAGAAATTAATTTAATAATAGTTATTTAAAATAAAAGGGAGATTCTATTAAGAAAATATTTTTTTTAACAAAGCATCTATTCAAGAATGAGTCATAAATAAGACGAAATAGAGGTCATAAAAATAGTTGTTTTCTAGATTAAATTTAACTTATAAGAATGAATAAATGTTACAAAATGAATTGAGAATGAATTTACAAAAGGAATTGGAGTTTCTTGTAATTTTTTTAAATAAATTATCTTTTTAAAAATAAGTTTATTAATTTTAGAACTACTTGAAAAAGCCATTCTTGGCGCCTTCCAATCAGTACTTTCTACAACACAGCAGATACGAATAGTTAGGTGAACGCTTTCAAATATTTGATGAATATTGTTCTGCTTTCCTTTCAAAAATCAAATATAATAATAAATTCTGCATTTTGAAATATTAGAAAAGAAATCATAATGTTAAGAGAATCAGATGTACTAGTTGCGATGTATTGTATTTCGTTCAGGCGTATTTTAACAAAGATTTGTATACAAGTTCTAGTTTAACATAATACAAAGATAATTTCGTATCAAGTGAACAGAATATTAAATTTTTTGACCAGAAATCACTTAGGAATTTTATTAAATTCTAAATATAGACAGTATTTATACATGCAGATCTACACAAAACAATTAAATTTACCTCATTATCCGTACTATTATCAAACATCTACGGAATTTCAAATGTTACTGTTATTTTTCAGTACTATTAGCAGATTTCTATATTATTTTGTTCTTGTATTAATTATTTTTGAATGCGCCCTACTGCAACATCTCTCCAAATAAACTCCAGCTCGAAGAAAATTTTATTTATAATGCTATGGACTTAAACCAGATTAAGTTAAATGACTCGAACCAATAATAATTGTAGAGTGCATTTTTAATTTTGGATTTTATTCAATTATGATAACAGAAATTCAATATTAAAATAAAAGGAAACAGCTTTGACATGATTTCGTATTCATTCAGGATAAGGACTAGTAATTACTCATCTTGATAATCTATTGTTCAAGCAGAAAATAATTCAATACACTTGAACTCGCTTTATAGACCTAAATCATATGTAATGAAGTAATACTAGATAATATCGCATGTCTGGAACTGTGTTGCAAATAATATACCTTTATGACAAACATTCTACGTTCTTGAAATTATTATTTTATTGTTTTTATACTGAGAACTTTAGAAAACAATAACCTGCTATTTTTTTTAACTTTAAAAATTATATTAATTATATTTCAAACAAATTCGTACATTTCTTTCATATATCCTGAAAAAGTCCATTGTGTTAACTAAGAATTACGCGTACAAGAAGTTGAAAGACTTAGATGTAAGAACTTAGCCAAGATATTTAAAAAAAAACAGAAAGGGTTCATTGAGATATAGAGATATAGATAATATTTTTTCAACATTTATCACGGGAAATAAAGATATAATTTTGAGATTTTGTCAACTGAAATTCTGTTCAAATTTCATTCGAGGTCATTGCTCTAATTTTTTTTTATAATCAAAAAGGATTATTTGATATTGACTTCAAAAGTCATCTAATCTACTGATATAGCATTTCTTAAAAAAAAAACTGTTTGTAATCAGACAGAGTAAGCTTTCATTCATTCAGATATTTCCTTTCAAATGTTTAGGTGAAAAAAGATAAGATTCCAACACGTGCAAACTTGTATGTGTAGTTTCACAAAATTATCTAAGTTTAAAAGACACCATTTAAAAAAAATTGTGGAAAGTAATGATAGAAAAGTCAATAGTGCGTTTATTGTCTTGTGTACAGCTTATAACTTCTCAGCACAACTGCAGAAACTACGTTCATATAGCCCTGCTGGTAAGTATATAAAATTTTTTATTACCTAAAGTTTTGTTTTATTTATCTTAATTTAATATAGCTGCATTAAATAAGTAAGCGGCTATTATATGTATGCTATACTGTGTCATTTATTATTACAAATATTATAGAAATCTATCAAAATTATCTTTTTATAGTTTTATTATTTTATATTCTTGGTTATATTAATAAGAATTTAAATATAAAATGTAGACGGAAATCCTGATTTTTTTTTAAATTATACATACTATTTAACAAAATTTTGTTGGTTAAAATTGTTATTTTTAAAATAAAATCGTAACGACATATGATGTCATATGTTCATCTTAAAATCTAACTTTTGAAATATCTAATTATACTTGATAATCATATTATTAATAAACATATTATTGATTATTACTTGATAATCATATTATTAATTATTACTTGATAATCATATTATTAATCAAATAGTATGAAATATCTAAAATTCCGGTGTAATAATTTCACAGATTTTAGAATATAAAAAAATTTATAAGAATATTTTATCTGCTTCCTACTATATAAACAATCTTTTTTGTAATATTTATAAACGTAGTTATTTTTCCCAGACTGAAATAAAATATCAAAAGAATTCATTGCTCCATTCATTTAAAAATTGATTAATAAAGTAAAATCATATAACAGAAAAAATTGTTTAAGCACTTCGCTTAAATCAAAGCACGGAAAATTTCATATTACTTGATTAATAATATTTTTAAATGACTTTTAAAAAATTCGTACAAAATGCATTTTAACAAGAGTAAAATAAGCAACATATCCTTATATAAGTTTTTTTATTTCATATTCCTCGTTGCAATTATCAAATATAGGGAAAAAAAATACACAGGTAAGATTAGATTTCGGATTAAAAAATTAATAACCTTCTACTTTGGTCATCTCATCGCTTCTAATCCCAAACCATTGTAAAATAAAGAAGAAGAAAATATGGATGATATTCGATTAATAGCAGATTTTTAGCTCCTTAATTCTTGTGCCAATATGTCATATATGTATCAAGAAAAGAAAAAATATATAAAAGCTACCATTAAAAATTAAACAAAACTTTTAAGGGGAGAATGTCAATTTTTAGAGATATAATTGTTTCAATTCGTATTCTTTTTCACTTCCAAAATATTTTTCTGACCAGAAGTTTTTAAATCCAACAATTTTCGATTTCCTATAAATTTGGGGGAAAAGTTCCTCATTAAATAAACTTTTTAAGGGTGCTTTTTTTTATCTCAACTGGACGTATCATAATCAAAACACTCTATGTCTGAATGTGTTTGCAGAATGAATAGGAACTATTTGTTTCTTCACAAATTATTTAGAGCATAGAATTTGATGATATCATTAAAGAACATCTCATCAGATAATTTTACGTGTTTGTAAAACGACGCATGGTACACCTCTTAGAAATTAATGCATTAACTTGGAATAAATTCTTGGCATTACTACAGCTGAGATTGTGAACATAATCAAATAAACAGGTAAACAAGTACGACCTTGGCCGTGACTGCATCGTGGCCGAGAGTAACGCAAGGCAAGCAAGCGAAGGACATACCTGCTTTTATGAGCAAATTGAGAATGATAAAAAGTGGTGCAAGTAGCAATGATTTGATTACTAGAAATTTGATTTGTAAAATTCATCATTAAACACAGTATTGAGAAGAGATTCAAGTATTTAAACTTTTTCATTCAGAGCTAAATGTCAAGGTAAAATTTTAGATAAGGATAATATTAACTAAATTAAAATGAAAAATTCATATTTAATACGTGTTTAGTATTAAATGCCTGTGGCTGTGTTAGAAAAATATATATCATTTTTAGAATGTTGCAAAGCACTTAATAAGAAATATATATAGATAAGTGAGTTCGGTAAAGGATAAAGATATATATTAATATTTTTTACTAATGATGCTTTTGTAGCTTGAATACATGCATAATACCTTTTTAAGGAAAAAAGATTCTCTATTATATTTAAAAAAAAATTTGAAAACTCATATGCATCGTTTTAGTATTTTTATTCTTTAAAAATATAAAAAAGACCACAGAAACAGCAATTAACCTTGTTTCAGCTGTTTACATATAATGAGAGCATATTTCTTTTTTTAAATACATCATTATTTCCTTAGAAAAAGTTAATTTTTTTAAAGTTGTTCATTATATGACTAAATTTTTATTATCTTTCCAGAATAAAACGATTTCTTTCATACGCTGCTTACTTTAAATGATGTTTTTGGTTATTAGCTTAAATTTTAAACATCCCACACTCTAACTGTTCATCGTTTCGTTTTATTTATATTCTTTATACTTGTTGCGAGAATTCAAATTGATTGATTGCTTGGTTTCCATTTACAGATCTAATTCATTCACAAGGAAATAAATATATTTGCAAACAAAAGTAATCACCTAGCTGTGGTCTTCTTTCTTTATATTACATTAATGTAAATGCAAATTTTCTTTTACCTTTTATTGTAACAAGAGGGACCAAAACTCAAATTTTAAGGTGTTTTTTTCTCAGAAAAATTTTAAATATTTAAAAGCATGTATTTGAAATTAAAAAAGTAAAAGTATATATTTTTTTAAGTATGCATTTTAAAGAAAATATTTAAAAGTCTCGTTTAGGCAGAAACTCTGACTAGATAAAGCATCTGAAAGATAAACTTCTTTCAGATGCTTTTCTTTTCATTTGTACTTATACATTCATATTTCATTCTTTAGAACAAGGGAATTTTTATATATTTAACTTCTTTATTCGTATGTTAATAATTGTGTATGAATTTTAGATTTAGTTTGAAAATTTTGGTAGCAGTTGCTTGCACTAAATGCAAGTATTTAAATAAAAGCCCCTATTTTTTTTTCCAATTTTCAGCTATTGTAACTTAAATATTTATAACTTTCATTTAACAAATTCACTAAAATTAAAAATTGGATAATCCTATATATCAATTTTGTCAGCCCTGGAAAAAACGGATTTATTCTCAAAAAATAATAAGAAATAAAAGTTCAAATTAAAAAAAAATGTCGTAGCAAGAACTTACCGTCAACAGAAATTAGTTCCAAATAGCGTTTTCTAAAGCAAAACAAAACTCGATATCTTTTCCCGACACAAACAGAACATTTCTATAGACTTCGAAACTAGAAGTATTCCTTAAATACGAAGTCAGCCATTGACCTACATTACGGATGAGCGTACCATCAAATGCGGAATCCGCCATCTATCGGCCAGGTATAGAACTAAGCAGCGTGTTCGTTAAGGTGCCCCTGCTTCGCTCTCATGTTAACCTGGTAGCCTGGATGCTTGCCGATGGGAATTCGGCTATTAGAAATGATGAGACGTTGGAAAGTATCTAGGATATTTCCTTTTGATACATTATTTTGGTGGATGTAAAATTTTTCTCATCTCTACTCAGCAGGAGGAATATGAAAGGCCGTTTAACCCGAGGTAGAACTGATAATAAGAAATTTGTTTCAAAGGCATTGACTTAACCAAAGTATTCTGGTTAGAGCTTCGTCTGGATCTTTTTTTTTTTAATGCCAGATCACTCAATTTAGAAAATTTTGATTTATTTAAATAAAACTCAAGCATTTTGGAGAATTTTATTTTTAAGTATAAATTCTTTTTATTATTGTTTAAAAGACGAATATAGTTTAATAATCTCGGTCGAAATTTGATTGCTGCAAATTTAACTTTCTTAAATAAAATTTATTTTAAGTTTATTAATAGCGAAGATACAAGATCTATTCATTAGTTTATGAAAGGAAAAAGTACTTTTTACACATTAGAAATAGGTATAATCGATTCAGTTCAAAATGGATGTGTAATTTTTTTTTTTTGTAGTGTCAAAATTTAAACCTTTCTCTGTAATTTTAAAATGGGATGTTAGCGTTAAAAATAAATTAATAATCAAACTTATTCGGTTTATTTGAGATTAATTAATGATGCCTTTACATCAAAACTCATTTTTTTAAATAGTGAAAGAATTACATATTATGGATTCTAGAATAGTTTACAATTTTTGTTTCAAAGGAAATAAACTTCTCTAGAAGTAATTCTTACGCCAAGTTTTTTTGAAGAACAGCTGTTAGTTCAGCTGTTCTTCAAAATTATTTTTTATTTATTAAAAATTATTTTTTATACTTGATGAAATTTGCAGAAAACAATATTAAACATGGCGTTTAAAATAATGTTAATTAGCAAAACTAATTTTTAAATTCTCACTATACAAAGTGATAATTTAATTTTTTTTTTCTTTTATAAATTCAACAGAAAATACAATTCGAAGTTAAAATTTACTTCGAACTGTAAAATTTTCCCTATTAAAGACAGAGTTATCTCCAATAATTAATTCCTTTTAATTGAAAATTGTCACACAAACATATGCACAATATTTTCTATCGTAGTAATTATTCTCAAGTATTTTCATAGTAACTCTTGAGTTTTAAACGTAACTTCTTACAATTCAATACTCTTTTTAAAGGAATGTAAATTTTTTTAAACTTAATTTATGAAAACGAAAACCAAGAAAAGGATTTGAAATTAAATGACTTGTATTTTCACTTTTATTAAATAAAACTTACAAAAATGACATGGTTGTAAAATCTAAAATATTTTCTTTTGTTTTCGCATTTAAATTCTTTTCCTTCATTATAATGAAATATGTTTTTAATTTATTCTTTTCAAATTTAGTAAATGATGCTCTGTATAATGAAGCAAAAATTTAGATTAAATAGATAATCAGATTCGTGGAAATTTTAATTTTATCATCGAAATATATTTTCTTAATTTGCATAGTGAGTATGCTTTGTCAGCGAAAATAACAGTTACGAATTATCTTTGTCTCAGGCGATTGTATTCAAAACACTTCAAATTATCAATGCATAATCTTTCCATACGGCGTCGATGATGATCGCTGATTCCGACTTAAAGTGCAACCCTTTATACACAGCGAGCTAAAATTAAGATGCCCTATAAGTAATCATGGGTAATCTCATTGTCTTTCATTCATAAAAACATTCCTTAAAATCCCAACTGGAATGGATCTCAATTCACTGAAGGGTATAAGAAGCTCGGATGTGAATCAAGAAATTAGGGTTTTTTTTTTCTTTCTTGTACTGTAAATTTATATTCCCAATTTATATTATTTTAAAATATTCTTTTCCATTAAAGGAATTTTTAAACAAAGGTATGAATAAGAATATATATATATTAAATAATATACATATGAGGAAATGACTCTAGTTTTTATTCAGTATAAAATTCCTTTTTAATAATTTTTTGTGTTTTTCAGTAATTCAAGCTAACATTCCAAAATTTACACATTTAGCTATTTCATTTCTGAAATTCTTACTTTTCCTTTTCCTTAATAATATAAATTTCATTCGTAGTAATAATTAAAGAAAATACGTTAGTAAAAAATTGAAATGATTGTTTTTAAATAAAAACCCATTTCGAATGAAAAATTTAATAAAAAAATATATTTACTTTTATTTAGCCAAATTAGAAATAAATATTAAGTTAAATGCAAAAATGAAACTAAAAAGAAAGAAATTATGAATCCGGTCTGAAGACTTTTTCAAGGGTCACTCTCAGACATGGATTCAAACCAGGGATTTTTGTCTTTGAGGGGTCTGACTTTCGTCCAAAATATTGACCCCTCGTGTCCCGAAAATGCCAAGAAATTGAGGTTTTGGAGATAAGAATTAGTATCATAAAATCAAAGACAATAAATTATACGATTTTGATTTGATTTTTCTGTGGTCTTGATAAGATTTAACATTGTTGAATTAATATTTTGTTTATTATTGTGTAATTGATTGTCTTTGATTTCTTATCTCCAAAACTTGAATTTCTTGGCATTTTCGGGACACGAGGGGTCAATATTTTGGACGAAAGTCAGACCCCTCAAAGACAAAAATCCCTGGTTTGAATCCATGTCTGAGAGTGACCCTTGAAAAAGTCTTCAGACCGGATTCATAATTTCTTTCTTTTTAGTTTCATTTTGGCATTTAACCTAATATTTATTTCTAATTTGGCTAATTTCATTTGTGTTTTAGATGTAGTAGCATTAGCGCTCTCTAAATACCATGCATCTTTTATAAATTTTGGTTCAGGAAATATTTACCTTTAATTGAATTTCATAATAATTCCTTTTTTGGTTAATAGTTTACTTTTATTTAGCTACTATTGCTCCATACAACTAAATTCAACTAAACTAAATTCAAATCTAGCGTTATAGAAATTAAATGAATTAACGGATTAGCTTTAAATTTTAAGTTTTTTGTTCAAAACAATTTAATTTATGTTAGTTCTTTCAGTTACAATTTATCCGGGACAAGAAACAAGCGCCATGAACTTGACTGCATCCATTTCCATAAACAACACAAAAAAAGATTTGTTAAGTTCATTCAGAACTGAGCCATTCTGCTTAATTTTATTTCTTCAACCCGTTTAAGGAAGAGATTCGTTTCTGCGTAATCAAACAAAGCAATTTCTCAAAAGATTGGCATAGTGAAATAGAAGACCGTTGCTGTGTTTTACAATCTGGTTTCAGTGTTCTCACAATGTCAAAACAGCTCATAAGGCTCGTCCCCTCGCTCTGTTTCTAGCTGAGGGAGTGCCAGACTGCACTCACACCTCCACAGGGAACGTAGGTAGGTCAGTGGCTGACCTATATAGAATCTTTTGCAGGTGTGGATATTACCAATTTCTCACATTAATTGCTCATAAAATGATGAGTTTTGTGACGAGTGCTTGTGTTTTTAATGAAACGCGTGTGAAACGGTTGTAATAACGGTAGATGAGTTTTATTCTCAAAGAATAGCATTAGAAAGTTAACTTGAAGGTAAATTTGGAAGTTATTTGGGTTTTAAAAATAGCTCTTTTAAAGAGTTAGATTAGAATAAAAATAATATTTTGAATTTGAACTACTGAGTTTGCACTTTCTTGAATTAACCAATCGCAGATTTTGATTTCCAAACAGTATACTTAACTCGAATCGACTTTTTTTATTCACTTTCTGATATACTAGACTTTGAATTTATGTAAAACGGTTTATTTTCTATGATAATACTATTCTGGCATTTTTAAAACATGACTCTTAGTTAATATCTATTAATTTTAATAAATTTTGGTTCCATGCAAGTGATTTTAATTTTAGTAAATATGAGAACAAATTGCTTTCCAGATTCCATAATATTCATAATAGATATGAATGAAAGATTAATCAGAGAAAATTCAATGAAACCTCTTTATATCGACGACACTCCGCTCCAAGCAAAATTGGCTGGTCTGAAGGATTTTCGATTTTAGAAAACAAACTACGTATTGAAATAAACTCTCATTTCACTTTTCTGATTAAATAAATTTTGAGACTTATCTAAAAATAGTTATTTTATTAAAGGATATCTAAATTTTTTTGGGAAAAAATGCAATTTATATTTATTTGGGTCGTTTAATCTTATTGAAGATGATTTTTTTTCAATTTGAAATTGTAATAATTAGGATTAATTCGAAAAATAAATCCCTAACCGATTCATTGATAGTTATAGATAAATAGAAATTAATATAATAAATTTTTTGAACTAATGAATAATGATTTTATTGTTTTGGATTCGATTGCATTTTAAAATTCTAGTTAAATTTTACCCGTTTCTAATTATCATACGAATTTAAACTTTAACACTGATATAGATTTTCAGAAAAACACGTTTGAACATCGTGAAAAGATCATAAAAGTATACCTGTAGTGAAAATGACTTTTTATTCTGTGTTTTCTAATGTTGATCTCTTGAATCTTCTGTTTGGTAGAATGCCAAGTTGACTTAACTCTCCATGAGGAAAAATACAATTAATTTCAATTTGATTTTTGGGCTTGTTTTGGGTGTATGAACTTTTTATTTCCTTTTTTTTCTCGTAATAAAAGACCAAATCTCAAGGAAACGAAAGAAGTGGATTTCATTAAAGTTAACGGGTGACTACTCCTGCAGCTCGGAAGAATACAAATGGCCATTCTTTGTAGATGTTTTAATTTATGTTAAAGACAAAAATGCCATATCAAACAAAAGTAGCCACTGAGGGCCATTGAGGTGAGCTCAATATAGGGGTGGCCGCTTAGAATAGTTTCAATGATATAACCTACCCCCTTCCCCCAAAAAAACACAGCTTTTTACTACATTAATAAAATAGTCTTTTTAAAAATTTATTTTTCTTCAGTTTTTATTTAATGTATAAAGTAAATATATTTTCACATGTTCCAAGAACTTTTAGCAGTTTTTTTAGTAAAAATATTTTTTTAAGTGAACAAAGAAAATAAAGCAATAGATTTACTCACTATCAGAAGGAAAAAAATCAGCTCATACAAAATTTTGTTCCAGTCTAAATTAAAGAAATTATAATTATGTACTCGCGCTTGACAGAAAAGAAACTTTAAACTTGTTTTCTTAGTCTTTGAAAAAATGATTGACATTTGTGCTCAAAAGAAATGCTTTTCCTCTTTCTTTATGTCCAGCTCTTGAAAGCAAGACAGAATGAGGAAAATATTTTGCATAGTTACATGGCAGTTTTGTAGAAAATTGTTTCCATCATGCTCTTAAAATGTCCAATTTAGATAAATTCTTAAGATACGAATTTTTGATCTAATTATTCATTTTACTGTAATTAAATCATTTTCAAATTACTAAATTTTAAAACTTCTTATCCTTTTTAGGCATAAAGAAAACGTTAATTCAATGTAACAATTTTTGTTTCATCTAGATAGCTTTCCCAGTATATAAGTCCTCTTTATCTTCTTTAGTTTGCTTAAATATTTGAAATTCTTAACTAAAGATAAATTAATATTAGCAAGAAGTGAGCCTAAGGAAAATCGATTCAACAATGTCAATTCAATGGTCGATTTAACATGAAAACCTTCTTATCTTTTATCTCAATTCCTACCAAAATCAAGAAAGCTATTAATTTGTAGAACTGTAACACTGAATAAGCATATAACAAAGAAATAAAAAGAAATCCTCCAGAGTTTACTTATTACCTTCAAAAGGCTTAGAAGAATAGAATTATGTGTGTTTTGTATAACTTTAAAATCAGAATCTTTCCTTTACCACTCTCGACCGAAGTAATCCTGTCATTGAGGTAATTTTGCTTGACTATGATCTTTTGCAGAACTTCAATTGCACATAAAAAGTAATCCCGAAGCTTTTTTACTTTTTACCGTTTAAGAGAGTTATAATGTTGAAAGAAGAAACATAAAGAGTGACAGTGTAAAGAAGAAATATTCATTGTCAGTGAGATTGTAAAAGTTAAATGTTAATGTCATGAAATGTGATTTTTTATTTATAATTTTGTCTTTATTATTGTAAAAAAATTCTTCATATATATAATCAATATGTAAAGAAATTTGTAATCTAATAGGGAAATCTCCCTATTATTAGATTGTATGGTATTCAAATAATTCTGCGTTAATATTTTCAACAAAATAGTACTTCTTTACAGTACAAGATGGCCCTTCTATATTTGGCCCAATAAATAATTTCTAAACTATTTTAGCAATAAATAATTTTATAATTATTTTATATTAGTTTATAATTTATAAATTATTAACTATTCTAGTGATAGGTATATAGTTGCTTTAAATGAAGTAGCGAATTATATTTATATTATTTCAGTCAGTAAACGTTTGCTGAAGCAAATACGATATCTCAAAAATTTCATACATTCTGATGGACCTATTAGAAACTATTTGCATGTAACATTTTAACATTAAACTATTTGCATGTAACATTTTAAACAAAATATACATTGTTTCTGCGATAAAAATGGACCAAATTATAAAATTTACAAACTCTCTATTTAAAAAATATATATACCATTTCAATGGTTGCCTCAAGGAAGATTACCCAATAACTTGTTTATGTTTCTTCGAGGAGCACATAGATTACTTTAAAATAATAAAATTTATAACTCTGTCACTTTTCATCACCGAAGAATAGATTTTTTTTTGTTTAAAATTTAAATTTGTCACAAAAGTTTTACTAAACATGACTAGTAGGATCGGAGAGCTATATAAAAAAATTAGATTTATAAATAGTTGCAGAATTACCTTTATTGATGAAAATAATAAACATGAAACGTAGTTCTTTACTTCATTTAAGGTCTCTTTCCAGAAGAAGTATATTCTTATCTCTAACGGTTATGAAATTAGCTAATGGGTCACGATTACAGTGAACACATTTTGAATGCTAGGTACACCTAATGTATAAAATAAAAATAGAACGTATTATCGAAGCGATATAGTTTCATGATGGAAAACGAAGTTATAATTTAATCAATTTAGAAACTACACTCGTGTTGAATTTCAATGAAATTTTTATCTAAAAGTCTTTCTACTTCTATGCATATATATTTCCTTTTTAAAGTCATTTGTACCTTCGTATTTCCTATTTTTAGTCTATTACGAAAAATGAAAAAAATCTCCCGAATCCTACTATCGAAGTCCAGCAGTCTGGCATTGCTAAATCGTGCAAGGATTTAAAAGTTGTTTCAGATGATAAAAAGTTGCGATGAAGTATTCATTTTATCAGCTACATGTAAGCAAAGAACTATATTTAAATTTTATTTATTTTTAGAACTAAAGAAGAATGAAAGCTTTCTCTTTATGAAAAACTGTTAATGAATTTTATAACTTGAATATTGTTTCTTGTCATTCCTATATGGAAAAAGATGGAATGAAAAAAAATTATAATTAGCAACAAACTATTCATTATGATAAAATTTGATAAAACATGGATATTTGTATTCATTCAAATTAACACACTTACTGCCGGATTACGCGCCTGTGTGTTACAGATAAAATGTAATTGTCTTAAACTATTTACCTTATTAGATGACCCCTACCCTACTATAGTTAAGAGATGGAAAAGAAGACGTCATCTAATTAGATAGACGGCCAGAATGTCAGGTGTGAATTATCGCATCGAACGTGTTAAAATAAATAGATATTATACTTTGAATAAACTACAATTTGTCATATAGCATTGAATTCAATATCAAATTCTGAAATTTTAAAAAGTGCTAGAAACAAACAAATAAACTAGAAAAGAATCTTAGATTCAAAGTAACACTTGAATTATTTTTAATATTAATTATTATTCCTTTGCACCTTAATTATAAAGTTTCGGTCAAGATTTTATTTTATAAAATAAAAATGATATCATATTTTATTTTTATTATGTGTCTCCGAATAAGCTGTTCGATCTATTCAAAGTAGGAAAATCTGTAAGGGTTATTGTTTTCCCCTTTTTTTTCACAGAGAGAAAATCAATATCTTAAAATACTTATTTTTATTTACTTCAAATTTAATATATAGGTAAAAGCATAATGTACTAATATCAAATTACTGCTTTAAAATAAGGATCAGAAATTAATTTTCCAATATAATTCATTTTTTTCAGATTAGAAAGTTGCATATAATCACAAAATTTACATCTAATTCGCAAAATAAATATGGAAAATAGGAATTAAAGAAACATTCTCCCTCATTTACTTGTTTATTTTATTTTCCAATACTCAAGTGGCCAAAAGATTGTAATTGCTTTAGCATTCTTATTCAATCTTTGAATATCAGTAATTAAAAGTTACTCCGCATCAGTATTTTTAGGGAATAAGATTTTCAAGTTCTTATTGGAATTTGAATCAATCAAGCAATGAAGTTTCTATGTTTTGACGAGAATATATAGATTCTCTGAATAATGACATCTGTTGAAATTCTAGATAAGCTGAGACAATGGTTCTCAACCGATACCCTACTCTCTATAGTTAAACAGCGTCACTTCTTTAATGATTTTAGAAGCGTTAAAAAGATAGTACAAAACTAATAAATCTGTGTGATCATTTCAATTCCTCTTCCATGTTTCTAGTTGTGTATAATATTTAATATCAAAGTATAATTGTCTAGATTTTTTTTTTTTTTTTGCTAAATGATACGAAAATATCGTAAAATTTGTTGACTATTTAAATATCTACAGTGATGCTTTAAAATATAACGTAACTAACATAATGGTTGAAAACAGCATAATCCAACTGTTTCATTGGGAATTATCATCTGGTAACTTGGAGAAAGTCATGATTAGGTCAGCAGGGAAAAAAAGTTTTCTTGTTATGATAACAACAATTTTCCAGGATCAATTAATAGAATAATATCATTGCAGTCATGGAAATGCTCATGACTGTTCAAAATTAAGCCCTATTAAATGCTAAATTTCTGATGAACCGAGAATGTTTTCTGAAAAATTATTTTATGTGTTGGTAGGCTTAAGGGCTTTAAACTATTTAAGAATTGTTGAGTTTACTATAGGTTGCCAGTATCCTCGTTCAATATCACAATATTAAAACTGTAGTACATTTTGCAATGTCTTTCTACAGTTTTCTTACGTTTTCATTCTACGGACATAATATTGTTATGTTGATCGTTTAAATGGTTGGTAAAAATTTCATTGTAATATTATTCTATAAAATTTTTTTAACAAGCTTTAGTTCTAATACAAATTTAGTATGCTATCGTAGAAGTCTATAAAAGATCCTATTCTTACCCACTAACCCATACCTGTATTACATCTTTCGGGTAAATAAGTGTTGGAAATTTAAAAAAAAGAAAAATCCCATCCCTTAACACCTTATTCATCGCAATAGGTTTTATGTTAGTTAAAAAATGACTGCTGACAACCGAAATAATATAAACACATTTTTTATGCTGTTTTTGCTTTATGTATAACAAAAGAAGGATAATTCGCAAAATAATAGTTTCATAGAATGGTATTAAAATTCTACGTCGATATTATTTAACTACAAATAAGGCAGATTGTTACTGAAAAATTTCGGTAAATCTATGACTTAGGCAGAATCGAAAGTAAAAATAATTTTGATACCCAACTCTCTGCCATATTTATGTACAATTCGCAATAAATTTATAATTTATAAACCGTCATGAAAAGATAAATCTTGTAAGTGTAAAAAGCATATTTTAATTGGACTCCGAAATTCTATTTTCCTTTCATTTACAAGATAACTTTGTAAAAAAAAAATAGTGTTTTCAATTGGAGGTTAAGAACATTTTGAAAAGAAAGCACATCGGATTCCACTCTTGATGATTCATAGCGTAATGAAGGTAAAATTCAGGTCAAACGCTAAATGAAGAACTTACATCAATAGGTGCAAGCATCCGGGACACTTCTTTGCAACCATTTAGAAATATTTCGTTTTTCAGGACGAATGAATTCATTGAATACAATACCAATATACCTCAGGGAGTCATTCATATTTGGATTGTAATTGCCTCAAAAATAAATGTCTTTCACTTTTCAAGAACGAACTGTTCAAATATGTGTTTTATTGAAGAAAGTAATAAAAAAAAATAGAAAAAGGTTTTTTAAAAATAAGATTTGGTGAGAACTAAGAATTCGAAAGAACTTTTAATGCTAAATAGCTATTCATATTTACATCATAACAGACATTCTTTGTCTTTTTTTTTTCTGATAATTTTGTAAGTTTGATAAATAACTAAAAATTATTTATTTATTAGATTTTTTATTTGAATTGGAATTATTTATAAATATTTCAAATAAAAAAATTAGGGGGAAATGATAATCCATTTTTATTTAAGAAATAAGTTCGGAATTAAATTTTTAAAATTATCATGCCCTTGGGTTTTTTTTTAATAATTATTTAAAGAAATTTACACAACTTTTTTTAAAATAAAAAATAAAATTTAAAATTAAAATAAAATTTAAAATAAAAAATATAATATATTTTAATATAAAAATATAATATAATATAATCTTTTAGATAATTTGTAATTACAGGGATTTACAAAAAAAGATTTGTGGAATATTTTCTGAAATTTTCACCGCCTACTAGAATGTTAATTGAATAAAAATTATCAACAATAATTTTTTTCAAGACGCGTTGAATCTCAAGTCTGTTCATAATTTTAAGCAGACGAAGAGCATGGATTACATAAAAACAATGTCAACGCACTCTGAACTCCAAAATAAACATGAATAGGATTTAAAACCTTAATCATTAATGTTTGAAAATTGCTTAAATAAGTAAAAAAAAAAACTGGAAATCAAATAGAATAGAGAAAAGCTTTAAATTTTAGTTGTAGAGTTCACCATTTACTTATATAAACTGTCAAAGTCAGGAACAAAATAATAATTTGTCTGCTATTAGGACATTTTAATATGGTATGATAATATATTTGTATCATCCTAGTCAACATAAAAGAATCTTTTTATGGAGGCCCATATTTTCTTTTATAAATTTTACTTTAAGAATAATAGCACTACGATTAGATTAATTTTTCGTTAAAATTAATTTTTTGTTCGTTTTCTGTTTTTATTATTATTTCAGTAAACGTTAACAATTTTGAAAATTATAAAGTTTATATCAAAAATTCATATTCGTACCTTTCAAACTCATATTGCATCTAAAGGTTTTCAAATAAATGAGTTTTATTTGAAAACCTTTTTTAACCTATATTATTTTATATCCATTAAATATAAAATAAAAATTATTTTATTTTATAGCCATTGTTAGTATTTCATTCATGGTAGAAAAACCTACCATACTGAGATCGAAATAAAGTAAAAACTAATAAAAAATCATTGGATGGTAGATGCGATCAAAAATCATTTTGAAGGTACGATCATTTATTTCAGTTACATTAGATTTATATTCAAGTCGAATAGCAGCATCAAACCAATTCTTAACTGTACTGTTGAAATTTCTAAGAATTTTCGAACTTAAATCAGTCTTTTTTGAAATTCAACACATTTTAAAAATAACGGTTTTTTTAATATAAAGCATTCGAGGAAACATTATATTGTAACTATGAATGAATGAGAAAATAATAAAAAGATTTATCATGGCTGTATACCTTTATCTTTGCTCTTTTCTTATAATAACGATGTGTGTTGACATTCTACAGGCTAGACTGTTTGACCTAGAACTGCAACATTTGGCACACATATACTTTAGAGAGTGCGAATGTGCACCTCTGAGCAGGTGTTTTTCAAACAAAAATTTTAATTATATTTTAAGCAAATGTTAGTGCTTTTCAGAATAGACTTAGAAAATATTACAATACAAAATTGGTTCATACATCATTTATCTTAAAATTCAAAAAGAAAAAATTATTATTTTAAAAATACCAATTTTTTGCCGTATAAATATTCGAAATTTAATCAATTAAAGTAAGATTTTAAGCATGCTTACAAATAATAAAAAAAGCAAGAATTTCGAATACATTCTGAAGAATATTTCCCATTGAAAATCATAAGAATTATGAACTAATATTTAACGTAACATGAACGATAATTAAAATACAAGAATTCTGGAAGAACACCAAATTTATTGATGAAAATCGCTGAGCATATATTTTTAGTTTTTATTTTACAATCCCAATTCTAGTCGATATTAATACAAAAATAATGAAACATATAAAATGGTGAAATTAAATTTCTGTTGGTAAGACTAAATGATAAAGTAGATTTCAGGAAAAAAGTTGAGTACGGTTTAGTTTAGAAATGCTTGTATTTTAGGACTTAAAATACAAACACTGGTAAATTTTACCTATGTTTAGTGGTAGAAATGGATGAATTTTAAAAGTACAGAAAGATACAAGTATATGAAATTCTCGCACATATAGGTAAGCAATTATTAATTGGCAAAAATTTATTAATTTACGAAGTTTCTGATCATGAAAAAATTCTTAAATTTTTCTTCTGTTTAGTTGTGTGATGGAAATATCTTAAAATAGTATCGTACTTGGTATAGCCATAAAACTTAATGTACAAGCATCGTTTTTTTTTAACATTTAATTTCTACGTAGTTATAATCGGAGTATGGCATATGTGTAACTGGAACAAAATAGATATTTTTCGAAATCTATTTCCCTTTCTAAGCATATTCCTCCCATAGAAAAATATAGAATATAAGGGATAGGAATCACTCAAGCGCAGGATCATTTTGTAAATTACAAATATATAAGTACATATTAGCATGTTCGCTTTCGAAGATAACTTCCTTAAATTTGCCGCACGACAGGAGCATCTTATTTTGGCATGAATCAGCTTTCAGGTTTTGTCTCCCTTATCATGTTCATCGACGCAAAGAAGATACTCGTAAATAACCTTGATCCTTTCACTCTTCACCAAATAAACGATGTCCGGACAAAACTGCAGACATTGCGTGTTGTTTACATCCACTTTGCTTTACGGAAATACGCTGCCCACGTTTTTTTACAGGTGTCTGGAGAAAACGGGAAACTCGCGTTAATTTTTGCTTTCGCTTGATATTTTTTTCATTGGGATTTTAAATGCAAATTGAATATATAATAAATCATCAAAAAAATATATAGAAAAATTTATTCAGAATTTGAATGTAAATAGCACACATGCCTTATTTTCATAAGCTTCAACTTAAAATTTATATCAATAATTTTTTTCAGTGTAAATCTTTAAAAAACTTTTCAGAATTTTGATATAGATGACATCAATATTTATTTAGTAAAAATGGAATTGTATTTCTTAAATTATCTCTCATATTGAACCAAAGCATTTACAAGAATAAACGGTATAAAGCTGAAATAAACTAATATTGAATTCACGTATCATTCAAGATAATATTTGTTACTTCTTATTCCTCTTTAACCTTTTAAGTTTTTTGTTTTTTCCCTATCAAAAGGATGCCGCCTTCAATTGCTGAAATATGTTATCGCATTGATTCAACAAAAAATTCATAGAATACTTGGGGTTTGAGAATATATGTAACTTTTGAAACGAAATTATAGAGCGTTTCATTGATTTAAAGTTGTCTTATAAGTTTAAGAAGCAACAATTTTTGCACATATGAGTTAAGAGCAGGTCAAGAAGTTGTACAAATGAGGTTGGTTAAGCGGTTAATTATGAGACCAATAGAAGGTATTTTTAAAATGTGATTGAAATACAGTCACTTTTCGATTCAATAGTATTTGAAATATGAAAGCAATCTTGCAATGGATTATACAAAAATGCTATTTTCATTAAATTTGTTATTAAGAATGAAGTCAAGATCGCCCAGAAATGCATAGAACTAAAAATAAATAATTGATTTTTAATGAATGTTGGCATTTACATTATTGTTTTTTAAGCGTTTTTTTCCCATAGAATTAATATAATAGAATGTCAATCGATAATCATCAAATCAAAAGGTAATATAAGCCATGTATTTTACAAGATGCAAAAGCTTTTTAAAATAGATAAGAAAGTTTTAATGAAACATGTGGCTCTGCTTATATTTATTTGTTTTACACGTACATTAAACAAAAGCAAAACACATATACTTTT
Source organism: Argiope aurantia (assembly GCA_026543865.1). NCBI lineage: Eukaryota > Metazoa > Arthropoda > Arachnida > Araneae > Araneidae > Argiope > Argiope aurantia. Next base: position 77,829 of record JAPMOR010115756.1, read on the forward strand.
ATTTTATTTAGTTTCTGAATTCTTATATTCTTTCTTCCAGGACAGTTTTAAACTTTCATCTCTAATCAATAATAATTAATAATATAAAACTTTATACTACTATTACTACTGTTAAGGAACATGAAGTTGTTAGGTTGATAATGATAGCTCTAAGAGATAAAATCTTAAACAATTAACAATTTTAAGAAGAGACAGCTCAAAAGGTTCTTTGGCTCAAATACATAATATTTCCTTGATCTAATAACACACGCAGATGCTTTAATATAAAATATTGTTATTAATGGAATTTCTATAATTATATATTCACATAAGGCTTAGCTGAATTTTCACGGAATAAGATATAATGTGTTTTCGTCAGAACACGAACTTGCATGAAAATAATCATATTTTAAAAAATTCTTTTTGGTCGTGTTAATTTGTTGCGGGATTATTTTCAGTTTCGTACAAATTTTGTAGTCCTATTCAAGTCCATGTTATTTTAGAACCATAATATTTAAAATTTCCGTTACGTTTCTACTAAAGTATTCAAATTCCATTGCATGAATTTCAAACCCTGATGATAGGACAAATAAGGATTAACAGGAAAGAAATTATTTGAATTCTAGACTCCAAAAAGATCAGAAGAGACCGAAAATCCGTAATTTATCAAACATAGAAATGTCCTTTGATACATTCTAAGACTAACTTTGAATTCAGTAGTAATGTGTAATAATACAATAAAAACGAACTAATTTATTAAATATAAATATTTTAAAATATGAGGTAAAATTAAACCAAATACTATGAATAACTGCGATAAAAGACAGCCTTTAAAGGCAAATAAGAAAATATAAAGGCATTATCTAAGTTTGCTAAATAAATATTAAATCTTTGCTTCAGTTCCCTATAACTGATCTAATATAGCAAGTAAGTTTGAAGGTACCCACTCATCGTCATTCTCTAATTACGGTTCAAAATACCAAAGAGCATTCAAATAGCTAACAACGAACTTGAACAATCGTATAAATCAGCTCAATAAATTAGTTTGAAAGCATGATAAATTGAATTTGAATT
>JAPMOR010115756.1:78981-118261 GCA_026543865.1 Argiope aurantia
TATAATATTAAATTTCACTGCATTGCTTTTTTAAATGCATTTTAATAAACATTTGTAGAAAACATCGATATATGGCAAGAGCAAAACTAGAATAAGATTTAAGCTGGAAACTTAGTAAAGTACCAAGACGGCTGTTTTGTGAATAATTCTATAATTTAAAATGCCATGAAAATATTTTATTTCAATTGTAAAAAATTTATTGGTAAAAAGTATTTTATTTTTATTAAAGAATTGTTAAAATGTGATATGTGTCTGTCCGTGGGTAATCAAATGAAAGGGACCTGATCTGTCTTTTTTCCATTTATTATACGTAAAGCAACTGCTGAAGAAGACATCTAAAGCAGGGGTACAACATTAACATAACATCACAAAAGCACACACGCACACAGCTACAGGAGACACATCTTTTTCGCGCGGTAAAACATAAGTACTCTGGCGGGGAAGAGTTGTTGCCAGATCAAGAGAAAAAGTTGTTGTCTGATCAAGATTTAAGTTCTTGCGCTGGCTCTGCAACAGTGTCTTTGGGATATTGTTTAATACATAATGTATACAATTAGCCCATTTCAATTATTTTGTTAAAATTTCGCCTGGAAAAATAAATTACAATTTTTTTAAAAATAATTTTCCTAAATTATACATAGCTATTCCAATCACGTGTATTTTTAAATATATGAATCATGCATATTAATTTGAAACAATCATTGTATTTTAATTACGTAATTTTTCCAACAAACTATTGTACAACGATTAATGAAATCGACTATTATATAAATTATAGATTTTTTTTTAATACAAACCATTCTATCGAATTTCTGAATGCACATACAGTCATTTTAAGGAAGACTTAAGCTTTTGCGCAAATGTATGGGTTGTAGAGTGCGCCTGTGGGTATGCATAATTAAGTAAAATAACACTAGCTAAGATAGAAAACAAAACAGCTTCTAATCTCAAACTAGTATCCTTCCTGTTTACTCCAATAGTTCCCACTGGCTTGGAAGGAGTTAGTTTTGTTTAGGGTTATGTTGACACCTGGCTTCGTTGTATCAAGAGCAGATTGATAATGATACTTTAATAGTTTCCATTGCCTGATACTTTTATATCGTATACGGCCGGTAATCGATTCTTTTGCCATTTGAATGAAACGGGGGACTCAGTAGGTATCAGTTCTATATCTACTGACATTAGATTGAGTTGATATTTGGTTTTTCAGGAATAGATTGTTACTGATACTCATTCGCGCCTGATAATTTTATATGCATTCGGTAGCATTCTCTTTACCGTCATCAAATATTAAAACACTATCTATTAACAGATATTAATTTTAAAGAATGCTACTTCTGTTTTTAATAAAAGTAAATTAAAATATTTTTTAAAGATAAGATTCATTTCAGAAAATTGGTACATTAAATTTATTAAGTTATTAATTTCTTACAGGATTTGCCAAATATGCAGATACATTTAATTCTTAGTTTTGTTATTTTTATAAATTTTTAAAATCCCTATATTTTTTCTCGTGATTTTCTTTTCAGTAACTTTTCTGAAATCGTGATTCATTTATTTGATTTATATTCTTGTAAATTTAAAAGTTGTGTTAACTCCTTCATTTTCTATGTACAAATTGTTTTTTTAATTAAAAAATTTTTTATGGATAAATGTTTTACATTTCAAAATCCATTTAGTTTCAAGCGCTATTTCGTGCAAATTTAAAAAATTGCTCTTGACGTATATACCATTTATCTTTTTAATCTCTAATTTTATTACATAATAAAAACGAAAATTATGAATAGTTTAATAAGCGTAGAGTCGGAATGTAACTTGTCCTGAATATTCAATGGAAGTAATCTATACTCAAAAGGTTAAAGATTTCAGCAAATTTTAGCTCTTAAGCTAAAATTTGCTAAATCATTATTTTATTTTTTCACTTTGAAAATAAGTCAAATTTTTACTTAATTAAGCTTTTATGTTTTATCAATTCAATAGAGATTAGTTTTATAAAATTAAATATTTTTCGAAAGAATATAAATTACATCTCGAAAGATTATTTATAAACTACATTTTCTGTTCTTTTCCAACGTCTATACATTTGAAATGATTCTATATTCGATAAATTATAAATTTTTAGAAGAAATGATTAAAGGTGGGTAGGGATGGAAAACACATTCATAAAAAAGATTTTTAATTAAAATTATTTGAAATCTCACAATTAAAGGAATTTTTGAAAACTCCGGTTTTTCTTCCTTATTACTCCCAAATTAAATATTTGAGATCAGGACTATTAAAGCAAACTAAATAATTGTGGATTAATAAATTAAAATAAACTTTGCTATCTAATCGTTTTTAATGAACACTCATCTGTGGATCCAGGTGTTAAATGAATATTTTCTAAACATATCACATTCTTGTTCTAAATTTCTTTAAAGCGAATCTAAAATTTCATACATTCATATTTAATTAATAAAAATATTGTTTTCTTTACATAAAATATGGCATTAATATACTGAATGCTAATGTCAATAATACTGAGACAACCGTTTTTAATAATTTTTTTCATAAGCGTCTTTGAGCTTATTGGAAAAAATTGTATAACATATGATTAAAAAAGTGTATTGTATAATATATGATTAAAATTATATAATATCTGATGATAACAAATTAGAATTATAAATGACTTGTAAAAATATAACCCTCACAAATTTCTTGAATAAAGAGTCATTGTAAAAAAAAAATCGAACCTTTTTTATTATTTTAAATAAACATTTAAAATACCGTCTTTGTCATTTCCCTCCGTAATATTTTAATTTTTTCCAATTTCATTATTGTACTCAATTTTTTCTAAAATGCCATTAAACATAAGGCATGTTATTGTTTAGTTTAAAAATAGAGAAAAATGTAGAAACTTTAAAAACTTTTTTAAAAACTTTCATTCCTGAAACAATAAAGCGGAATGTCATTTTCCACAGATTACATCCTGAACAAGAAAAATTTTACTGTCACGAAAATTTTCTTCTTCATTTTGAAAAATATTTGAAAATAAGAACTAGTGACATGAATTCTTTGTTTACTATAAATTTTTGAGTCGTGAGTCGTTAAGTAGTAGATTATTCTCATTTCAACCTCTATCTCTTTTCTTCCACACTTCCAATCCTAAGCAAAAATATTCTTTTAAGAATTCACGAGGTCAAAAAACTCATATGAAATCTTGAAAAGATTTTGCTTCTGCATCGAAAACAAGACTGAAAGTTTCCAATGGAACAACGAAACCACAATTGGCAGTACAAAAGTGGGTGTGAGTGTTCTTTTTCTATTTACAAAATTTTATTACGTCTCTTATAAAGAGCTCTCATTATTCATATAGAATATGGAGACATTTTTGGCGCCATTTCTTTACCAGGAATCTTCTAAATCCTGCCGCTAGGTTCTTGGCAAAATTCTTTCCTAAGACCGTTCACCTGCGTTAAAACTCCGCACGCGACAGGACGAGTTAAAAATTCTTCCTCGCCAAATAGTAGTACCTCATGCTCTGCTGACAGTCACTTTCTATTTCGTGGGCACCAAAGCGTACAAAAGCACTTTTTTCCCATCTTTTGGAAGGAAAACGAAATGGCGGTAAAATGTCTCCTACAGTTCTTTATTCCATATTGCTTTTAAATATGGAATGAGAAGAAACCTTGTTTAATGATCCTTGAAGACAGGAATGATTCGACAGTTTATTTTTGGAAATGTCAAAGCTCCGTCCGTCTTTTTATCCGTCACTGCAGAAGAAAAATAACAAGGGAAAGGGTTAATTGCTGATTCCGAAAATCTCAAGAACTTACCTTTTCCTGGGCAATTCAAGTGTGCAAAACAAACAACAACAAAGGGTTTTGAATCTTTGCAAAAAGAGATAATTTATTACCTTCCCGAAAGGAAAAAGAATTTAAATTAAAAATTAAGATAATCAGACTAATAATTTCAAATAAATATTTATGTTTCCGATTTTATCTTTTTCATCTTTTTTTTTAATCTTTATTTTTTCGAATATCTTGAAAAAAAGCTATCGAAAACTTTTGGAAAAGATGATTTCATCTGCAAAAGTGATAATTTCCATAAACAGGTTATCAAAAAGTTACGAATTAAGAAAAACAGGAAAAAAAAAGTCTAGGAAAAGCTGTTATCAAAAAGACATATCGTCAATAATCCTACTTTCTTCTTATCATTTATACAGATAAAACGTAAACGCACAATTCTGCTTAAAATTATTTGAATAAAAAATGTTCACATACAATAAAAAAAAAAATTTTGATCTCTAGAAACATATTTACATAGATGATAAAATTATCAATGAAAGTATAATCGTGATTAAAATTCGTTTTTTCATATGCGAATTATGCAAAAAAAAAAAAAAAAATGTCAACAAATTCGAGCTCAAGAATTTTATGAATCGAAACATATGTTTTAAATTTCTTAAAATCAGAAAATTAAGCTACTTTTGCAATTATATCTATCTAGTAATTTAAAAAAGGAAAAACTAAATGAATGCAGTTTGGTATGTACTGTAAAACAGGTGATTTCCATCAAAGTTTGGATGAAATTCGCCATATCGCAGTCTGTCAGTGTTTCAACCTATGTGCATATGAACCCGATGTCTCATGATTGCAAGAAGTTCGGTGACTAAAACTCGCTGCATATCGGTTTTAAAATACATATCAAATAACAGTCAAAAGCTCAAAATGTCCGCTTTATTCTTTTTTCTTAAATCAATAAAGCTTGATACAGCATATGCTACATTATGGAAATGCGTGTGAAAATATAGATGAAAACGTTCTAGCTCGTTTTTAAAGTATTTCTCCGATTTAAGCCATGACGACAATTAAGGGATAGAAAGTCAAAAATGATTCCAAACATTAACTTCACATAAAGATGACGGTGTTTCTTTTTGTCATATGTATTCCTGTTAATTACATTTTCCATGCTTATTTTAAATGATTTCGGCTTTTGTAACCAATGCTTGTTACATATTTTCGTAATCAGGGAAATGAGTCCTATTTTATCAGACTAAAATTGAAAAACAATTTTTTTTATACATATCGTGTTATATCCTTTCACTTCGAATTAAAAAATAATTTTGAATGATCAGTTGCAATAATTTGAAGCTTGTTTATACAATATAGCATTTAACTGTTAATCAAAGAATTGAATAATTTTAAATGCAAAAATTTTCAGAATTAATAAAAAAAAATACTTAGTTATTCTGCACAGCTTAGATTACAACAATGATTAAAATGCATTTCCATATTTAAAGACATAAAAAAGGAAATAAATTGAATATAAGGAATATTGCGAAATATATTTTTTTAAACTGCAGCCACTTAAATATATTCTTGATGAATGATGATTAATATATTTATGAAACAACATGACTGCAGAAAATTGGAAAGATTAATTACAATTTAAAAACATATAGAAAAAGTATTTAGCATGAACAACATAAAGCAAAATTTCAAGATAGCCAAAAAAATTTCAAATAAATATTAAATTATGAAATGTTCTTTATTTGATTGATAACAGAAATTTAGTCAGTAATACCAAAATAAATAAATTAAGTATCTGTCTAATTAAGCTAGAAAATAAGTAATTATTTACTGAATATTTAACTACTGTGACATAGATCAAATATTGTAGATGAATGATATACCTATGTTTTTGGAATTAAGATATTGAAATTCACTGTAAATAACATAATCACATAAAAATATCGCGGTATATTTAAAAAATATTTTTTATTAAATTAAATATAAACTTTTTCTGAAAGCAGTTCATATCTTTTAAATGATAAAAATTTTTACTAGTCATTATTACTATTACACAATCGGCATCAATGACTTTAATCCTCTCCAGTCACTGAACTTAAGCTAATTTGAGCATTTGAGAGATAAAACTGTTTGTTATTATAATACAAGAAAAGAAGAATTGCTTCTTTTTTCAATCCTAGAACACTTTAGAGGAGTTTTAAAAGACCTGACTTTACCTTTGTAGTATTCATTGATTTTGATTTGGAATTTTAACAATTATCCTATGAAAACTATTTTATATTGAACTTCGGATATTCATTTATTCTATTTTTGTTGAGAAGTGTTTTTTTTAATTTTAAAAGTTTATTCAAATATACCCATTGAAGATATGTAATTGAGGCCAAATAGCAATTTATGTCTTGCTATTTTTCATGCCAAATATTTGGTTAGCAGAGAATTCTCAGCAATCACCATTTTTATTAAATTCTAATTTGTTTCTCCTATATTCATAACATATTATGTGATAAATATATTACTATACATTTGATCATATTATTATGAAATACAATAATGAGATATATCCATGGAGGTAATGTAAGTAGAAAGAAATTTATTTCAAATAATTTTATCTATAACTTATACGAAAAAAGTAAATATGCGTAGTAATTCTTAATGGTTAAAAAAATTAACAGGTTTTGGAATCAAATGATTTTTGCCAATTAAAGGACTGTCTATTGCCAGAATATTTTACTAACAGTACAAAAGTTTTTCTGCGTCAGTAGTCTGAGTAAAAATACTCATTGATTTTACAACTAACGCAAAAATTTCAGTTGTAACAATGAATCAGAAAGTAGAAGATATCATGATTTTTAAAATGCTTATTAATTTTTTTTCTAATCATTATGATTTTTTCCATATTTGATGCCAATTCATCAGCAAAAATACATTAATATGACTTTATTCGTGCTTTTCTAAAACAAAACTTCTTTTTTCTTTCCCTTGATTTTAAATCAAAGTATCTTTTAAGAGAATATGTTGTTCTAAAATAAGTCGCTTTGTTTTTTATAGTAATTTCTTTGAAATCGTAAATAAATACACAAATTTAAAAACTCAAAAGTATTTCAGTTTTGGAATTCAACAAATAAATTAAAAATTTGGAAAATACTGCAATCTAAAGTCTTTCTTATAGCTTGTTCTCTTTATTTTTTACCTGTTCTTGTCCTTAGATATTGGCCATGACTAGAACTTCAGTTCAGTCCAATGTTCTAGACTCGAATCACAATATTCAAAATATATAAATTTACTATAATTTTATTCTAGATTAAAAATATTTAAAGAATCTACTTCCTCTTTAAAGTATTTTTTCTCAAAGAGTATCTTATCAAACGATTATTCTAAATAAAATTATTTTAAAATAGCTGCAAACTTCAACGTTTTTAAAATATTTTTAAACTTGTAGGTGAATTTAAATATCAAAGTGACCTTTCGATTTTTTTTAAACCAAAAATAATGAGCTGTCTTTAATATTTTAATTTTTAATCATTAATGAACGAAAAAAGTTTATTTATTTAATTTATAATTTAATAAATATTATTTATTAAATTATAAATTATTTATTTTTAATTTATTCAATTCTTTATTTTTGATAGAAAGTTCTTAGTTTCATAAAATAGCTCAAAGATAATAGATGGATTTTGATTAGAACATTAAAAAAAATTTATTTTATACTTTTAGAAAGGAATGGACGAATAATGAAGTACAGTTATATATATAAAAAAAGCTACGATTTCTTTAAAAAGATAATTTGTTAAAAGACGAGACTACTTTCTTCGGCTCGATGTGCTTCAAACAAGAATGTCTATTCCTCTTGAGTATCATATTACAAAGGCAGACAACGATTTGTTTAAGAACAACAATATAAAATGTATCCTTTTACAAAATTTCAAGATAAACAAAATCAGACAAGCGGAACAGTTTACATGGAAAATTTCTCACCTTTCATCATCAGTCAAAGACTGTGAAATCTTATTCATCCTTTTTTTTTTTTTTTTTTTTTTTCCTCTTCTTCTTCTTTTTGGAATGGGTTTCGCTCTAGTTTCTTCTTCTGTATTCTTATCAAAATATGATGTTTTCTAAACAAAACTGCATAAAAGTAATATTTAACAAGAATTTTAATATTACTTTTATATTTGAACATATTTATAATTATATTGATAAACTATATTTAAAAAAATAACGTTTTGTAATACATTCCAAAAATCGTCTGCAGTAATTCAAAAAATAAAAAATTAAAAAAAATTTAAAAACGAAAATATAACTTATTATTTAAGAAATGAAATTTTCAATTTAAACTATGTGTAAGTTATTTTGAAATTCCATAATTTTTAAATTTTTATTTAAGGTGTAATCAATTATTTAAATGTGAATATTCTAAAAAAATTAGTTGACTATTAATTAATTACAAAAAGCGCTTTTTGGATTTTAATTTAATTAATATCTATCGAGATGTTTAATTAACTTTTAAAGATTTAATTGCTGCGCCAGAAATGGCATCACAAACGTAGAATTTTTTTTTTCATATATTGGAAGTTTTTTTAAAGACAGCTGCAGTACAAATAACTAATTATAATAATACCTCGGAATTCGTAATTTAAAATTTTGCATTAAGTTTTAAATTTGAAATTTTTGTAATTTTACACTTTTTACTATCTTTAAAGATATTACGCCTTTATACTTTAATCTTTTAATTTATCTTTTTAAATTTGGTGCTACACAGACTTCCAATAATTTTTGCAAGAAGATGTTTTCAAGTGTTTCATTCAAATGAACATATTTTTCAATGGAGTTGTTTTTAAGAAGCCTTTTTGCTACAAAATTTTCAAATTAGGTATGTATGCATGTTCTTTACAAAATAAAACATATGTGTTTTAGCTGTCATGTAAAATATAATGTTGATTTGAATTTATGTACATTCAAAGTATGCTTAATGATATGCTATATGCAACTTAGAGTCAATATAAATTTAAGCATTACTGAAAAATATAATATTTTAGAATGTGCATTCTTTTAATGATTTTGAGTGAAAAAATATTATTTGCTTGATTTTATAAATAACTAGCTGCCTTTGGCGACCAGCTGGTTCGTCAATCTTAATGTTCGTTTAAAATTTAATAATTAAATATTTTACGCAATTCCTACTTTAATAGATTCTTCATCAAAATATTTTAAAACTTCAAATTTTGATAGTCATATAATTTACTCATAATATTATAAAAGCCTTCAGTCATAACGTAATATGTATCTCTCTAATTTTCTGTTAGCTCCCGTAGAATTTATGCTTTAAATTAAAGTGGAAAGAATTAATCTGCAATTAATATAATAATATTTTTTACTGAAACAAAGCATTTTTTATAATATGATTAAAGATAACAGAGTCACTGAACGTTTAAACTTTATGGGCAATAAAAATATCTTTCTTAATTTATGTAATATCTCAAGAATTCGTCAACAAAATTTTCACAGATTCATCTTGACTAGATCGATTATTTAACAATGTTTAAATTTAAATGCAAACACTAAGAAAATAAAATGAATCGTTTAAAATAATCGGTCGAAAACAGGTTTAAAAAAACTACTTATAAAACGATGTACTTAAAACTATAAGCATATGCAAAAAATTTATAACTAACATAAATACAATTTAATTACAAAAGCATGCAACTAACCTAAAAATAATTTAAATCAAGTCCGCATCCGTTGATAATATTGTCAACAATCAGAACACAATGCGCATGCGTGAATTTTTCTATGCCAATTGGGGTAACGCTATGCAGATTAGACATTTTTAATTTCTTTTATTCTGTGTTATTTTAATTCAGAAGTACTTCAGAGTGAATCTGAAAGATGGATTAATTAACAATGTTTAATTTTAAATGCATAAAACATTAAGAAAATAAACAGAATCGTTTGAAATAATCGGCCGAAAAATGTTAACCCTAGCCTCATTACTGTTGGGGAAAAAAACTGAAACCTTACTTATTTGGCGGTGGGGAAAATGGAAGATTTTCTTGTCGGGAAAGTTAGTTTTTAATTAATAATTAAAGTTATAATTAAAAATTCAAAAAAGGGACCCCAGGTGCACATTCCCGACCTCAAAGGTATACATGGACTAAATTTGGTAGCTGTCGGTCAAATGACCTGACCAGTAGAGCTCCAACACACACACACACATTGAGCTTTATTTATAAGTATAGATTATGAATTTTATAAAAGCAATTTGATCTCAAATACATGAAATTATCTCCTTTAAAATTTATTTAATGATCATTCCTGAAGTGTAAGTAAAAAAGTGGGAAATAATGATTTTTAATGCTAATATTATTCATAGTTTAAGGATCATCGTTCTTAATTATGCACAATAGACTATTAATTCTTAATAATATTTCGAAACATTTTGGGATGAAATTTCTGAGATAAGATTGGAACATGTTTATATATTTAAAATAAATAGCCTTTTCCAAGTTTATTTTTCACTGAATCTTCTTAAAAATGGTTGTTTATGTGCGGGAATTTATTCCAAAAAAATGAAAATGCCATTATTATTGTAACAGAGGCAAGATAATTCTAATTATCATTGTCGCATTAGAACAATCTAATTATTTCTTGGATTAGAGAAAAAGACAACAATGCGATAATTAATTAAAATAAAATTCGAAAATGTATCGATTGTAGGTACAAATAAAAAATATTTATAGAATGTCAAAATTTAATACATTCGATAAATAATGTTTTTAGTTTCCCCTATTACAAAGAAAAAATTTCATCTAGTACATCTCTAATATGAATAGTGTAATTTCTCTTAAAACATTAATTTTATTATTATTTTCTTCATGCATTTATAATTATTATTTGTTATATTGGTATGTTTCAATTATGTAGTGATTAGTACTAAAACATTGAAAATTACTATATTGTGTCTATATATTAAAGTTATTTCCTCATCTTTGGTTTGCTAGCATCAATTAAATAGAAATAGTCATAAAAAATTTATTTTCATTAAAAATTTATTTGTGGAAAGTATCTGGCAGATGTCAGTTTTTTTTAAATAGAAATGATCATAAAAAAAGTATTTTCACTAAAAATTTATTTTTGGAAAATATCTGGCAGATGCCAGTTTTTTTGTTTTTTTCCTCCAGTTTCAATGTCTTTTAAACACGTATTTTAATCTGTTTTATTTTATAAACTAATATTTTGATTGCTTAACAATCATTTTTTCTAATATGATTAGATTTAATAAAGGCAAAAACTTCTGCATTTTTTTTTCTACTTTCGAAAACAAATTTGCTCTCTATTTTATACCTGAAAACTTTCTGAATATTCTCGATTCGCAATAAGTTACATGACAGTAAAAAAAAAAAAAAGTTCAGTATTTACAATTTTGTTAGATGCTAATCGTGTAAATGATTGCTAAAATTTTATTTTATTTGAGTTAAAAATATTAAAGCAGTGTAAAGGAGTTAGATTTTTCTGCGTACTACAGTATGTAAAAGGCTATTAAGTATATCTGAAGTATATGGGTATTGTTTAACATTCTTCTAATGCAGGTTGGTATTGAAATTATAGAATATAGATTAACTTCATATTCACTGTTACTTTTGCCCATTTATTATTTAAGATAAAAGAGAAGCACTGTCAACTCTTAAATGTGCATTTACTTAAATATCAATAAACCGAAACTTTGTCATTTTTTTCACAGTAATATCAAAGCAAACTATCTCAAAAGAAATATTGCATATTATCTTAAAATTCAAACTTTTATGTTTTGAATTATATCAATTTCATTTTCGTTCATTTTTCTTTCAATTTTTAATTACTTTTTCACATTTTAATGATTAATTCAATAGAATCAGAGGATTTTGAAATAAAGAAAATTGCAAAAATTGATACGTCATTGCTAGGCAACGATGAGACTTTTATTTATATTACTTTTATTTATTGATATTTATGCATTATTTTTTTTAATATTTTAGGCAACTTTTAACTGTTTTCTTTTAGATTCTAAATTGATTTATTAAAATAATTGCACAGGAGATAACATCTTGTGTTACTATAAATTAGATTATTCAGTCATTCAAGTTGAAGTTTAAGATTGAAAAATTTTGTATAATAAAATATTTTATAAAGTTATTTAAAACGCGTTTATTTAAAGAATCATTAAGATTCCGCCGCATACTACTATTAAACTTTTCAGCATAGAACTCAGAATTGAGATTTTGCTTATAAATATTACAAGTAAAGAATGATAATGTTTTGTTTGATGGAGTTTGTTTAACGAAATTATTGTAATAATTTTTTAAACCCAAACTTTTCATTAATAAAAGAAACATACAGACATAAATTTCATTTTGAATAGCGCTAGGTATATCGCTTAGTATGAGATAAATCTTTTATATATGTCATCAAATTCCCTACCGTGTGAAATTAATTAATAATCTCTCGGAAGTTTGGTACCAAGAGAATTTTCTTCTCTGACCTTATTTGAAAGTTATATTTCGCCTTCCAAGGTTTTTTTTCCGCAGCAAACATATCAACATAGTACCCCACGACCTTTCTCTGACCTTGATTTCTCTCCTAAATTCTCCGTCATATCACTTAAATTCTACAACAGACCTGTCGCGTAACACACTTACGTAGCTAGGACAAGCAACGGCTACACATACCATAAGTTTGATCATGTATTGGGGTCAAATATCTTCTCCCAGAAGAAGCCTCATGTATACCTCTGAAGAGATTAACCTATAATTTTTACAGAGGTCAAATTTTAACTATGAATGTTGAGATCCTAAATTAGTATTATTTTTTATTAAGAATATCTTGTTGTTAAAAAGTTAGAATTCACTAATCTTAATAATAGTGTTTAATCACATCCATTAAGTAGTAGCTTGCAATTAATACCGGCATATATCAAATAACAGTGAAGCTTCGTAATGGACTTAGAATCTGGTTATACATGTTTCCACCTTGTAAAAACCTATCCATTGTAATGATATGAAAAGGAGATTAATTAATCATTCGTTCCCTGTTTTTACAGCATATTCTATATATAAATTCTGATGCAATCTGCTTATTTTGTTTCGCATATATTATCCATATTGTCGGTGTTGATTTGTGAAAATAAATTCAGTGTGAGTTTCAGTTTGAGTTGTGAATATTTTAAAACTTTACTGCTCCAAGTTTAGTATCAATAATAAAAATATTGCATTTGTTTCTTGTGAAATAGAGAAATTAAATGAAAAAATGAGAAATTTAATTATTTCACGAATTTGTTTATAAAGAGATGCCTGCTTGATTGAATGCTTTATGGTATCAAACATTTTTATAAATAACTAATTTTAATGAATGTTCTTTTTAATGGATTCATTCTATAATTTGAAAAAACTTCTATAAAATTTAAATGAAACATGAAAAACAATATTGTTTTCGATTCATTGCTCAATGTTACAAATAGAAAAACTTCGTACCAAAAGACTGCTTCTAATCTCTGGAAATTTGTTATTCTTTAAATACTACTTAGTAATCAAAAAAGTAATAGTTTTCTTTGAAATGGCACTTTGAACATGGATTCGTTTTAGCATCATTTTAGGTGAATTATTTGGTAGTATGGCAAGTTCATGAATCTCAATCAAGTCCTAATTTTAGCGGCTATATTATCATTAATTATTTCAAAGAATTTGTGTAAACATCTGTCAGTTGGACGAATGTATTAAGAAGATATGTAAGAAGCGCATTTAAAAGATAAAACTTCATTATACATCACAAATGCTACTTACTTTTATAACTTGACTTTTAAAGAAAAAACTTGACTTTCCTATAACTAGCAGCCTTTAGTGACCAGCTTGTCATTCAAATTATTGACTTAAATATTAATGCGGAATGCATATTTTTTAAAATCACTTCCTTATTTAATCAGACTGAAAATCGTCAATTTAATTAAATAAGTCAAAACAAATTGTAATGCATACAATTGTAAAAGAATATATATTACAAAGTAAAAGCAGAAATGAAAATTCTACTTCGGAATTAAAGTACAAAGAAAGCTTCTTTTTCTCTCTCTCTCTTTTTTTTTAAATCTTAACATTGGCAAAATCATGCGATTGAATGTTTTTATGAATGAATTTTAATATCATAATATTAAAAATTAATTGTTATAATTATTATGTTCCACTAATAAATTTATTAAAAATAAAGAAAAAATTGTACAGAAATGAAATTGATATAGTTATGTAGATATTTTTTTGAGTTTGAAGATGATGTAAAAATCATTTTTGTAAGATAATATTTTTGGAAGATATGGTCTTTAATTTTCATAAATAAATAGTATGAATTACCCATTTGGTTAGAGTTAAATCTGTTTTCTCGTCCGATTAAATTTTATTTTATGCCTATTTCTTGATTTCTTTTGGAAAATTTGATTTCTCCCTTCCTCTGGATGAATAAAGATTTGATAACCTTTATCCACAGCATTTCAAACAATATTTTTCCGTTTCATTAATCATCGAAACCTTGAATAAAGTAGAGTTCTAAAAACATTAAATGAAGCTGTCTAAAACAGTGATTTGTGAACATTTGAACTGTTTATCATTACAATATAATTTGCATTATAATAAACTACTATCATTTACAATATATAATAAAACGTACGTTAGCGTTTATAATAAAACGTAAGTTAGCAATATATAATAAACGCCACGTACGTTAGCGTTTTAAGAATGATTTTTGTTAGCGTACATTTTATACACATAGACTGATAGAAAAAATTCATGAAATTTCTGCACTGCTTTTAAAAGAGAAAAATGCATAGTGTAATTTCTTTTTAGCAAAAAAAAAAAAAATTAATTAAAAAAAATTTAAAAAAATAAAAAATTAACATATGCTCAAATTGTGTGCAGTGTGTTATTTTCAACGATATTCAAGTCAAAAAAATTTCATAGCAGATTTTTAAACTCTTAGCTAATGCATCATTGTTGCAATCCTTTTACGGAAACGTGCTGCCAATTAAGCAAACTACTGTTTCAAGATTTGACAATTTTCAAACTGCTGGCTTCTCTTATGTCCTAGAAAATTAAATATGAACATCATGTATTTATTAAAATACATAACAATTGCTGCATAAATCACATTTTCATGAACAAATCGGAAATCAGATCAACGTAAATGAAATATTCAAGTGCTAATCATTACATGTGAGATATCTGCTTGATTTCTTTAATGCCTCAGCCAATTTTTTGCAAAAATTTTGCAGATGTCTTTCAGCAATTTAAATCCTATGATCTTTTGTTTCAATTTGATACTGGGATGATTTATTTGAAATTTTTCATTTGTACTCTAAGTGTCTGGCCATATATGTTTGGTTCATGGTTCTTACCCAAGTGAAGATCGGTAGATTGCATAGTAAGCTAGGATTCAATCATCCTGAAGAGTCAGGTACTCGGATTAATATCATCATGTTTGCACGTTTCTATGCTATGAATAAAATAATAATGCCGAATCATGCCTTAAAAATAAAAACTTTTTTAATTATTTATTTAACTATTAGCAGGACTGATATTATAAAATAGTTTTATTTTCTGAATAATAAAGATGATAACTAAAGTAAACATTGAAATCTTGTAACCTATAAATACATTTCTGCTCATAAATGCAAATTCTCAAATTATCCTTTTCTCTAGAACGTGATTGAATATTTTAAATTATAAATGCAAGCTTTATCACATGATTATTTAGAAATTTTGAGGTTATTTTTTAAAACAGAGTCAATATAAACTCTAACTTATGGATGTATACTTATAAATTTATCTAAAATCAAATTTTAAAAGCTCTTTGTTATTTCTTGATATACATCGAAACTTCCTTTCTCTTCGAATATAGAAAGCTTCATTTAAAACGGTTTTGACATAGAAGCCAAAGCATATTTTCCCTTTTAACTCATGAATATTATCTCCCTCAAGATATACTTTAAATTTAAAAAAAGATCCCTGGATGAGTTTCGTTGTTTTGTGTATTTATTTCACGCTTTATGTGTTGCAAAAAAAAACAGTTCTAATCACCTGACAACATGTATGAGTCTGTTTACCGAGACTTTTAAAAAATGCTTCCACACGATTCCACGAAAGATCCGGAACTAAAACTGGAATGTCCCGACTAAATTTATCTCTTATGTCACACGAAAGCGTGTTAATTTCTCGCCAAAACCTGCAAGATGCAGGCGGGAAATTTCAAAGCGAAAGCAACACACCGGTTGCATTGGTGGAAAGAGAAAAATCAAGCGGGAAAACACGGCGTATTCAGGAAGAAAATGGGACTATGACCTGAGTTTAAGGTGAGCTCATTTTTGTCTTCACTTCTGTTCGGACGTGACGTCATTGACCCTCTGAAATAGATGTTCGTTTTCAAGCATACATTTCGCTTTAGCTAAGGGTTCAAAAAATATGATTCATGCTTTCAATAAAAATTATTTTATGTTCATATTTTAAAAGAAATTTATTGTTTTTAAAATAATTTTATATTAATTATACTATGCACATATTATTGTGTGCTTGGAATAACATGTAGTCGAACCTCGGAGGCTAGATTGCAGTCTGGATAAAATGTGTATGTTTGTCCTAATGTTACTTTAACCAGGAAATTAATATATCGAAAACTAAGTTAAACTCAAGTTTGCTTTGAAAAAGCGACGTTTGTAGCTTTAAAAAATTTTCTAATTAAAAAATTTTTTTCGAAAGATAAATACTCTGCACAGATTTATTTCAGTGCTAATTAAAACTAAAGCTTCTTTTTAATTTAACTTTTCCTTTATCTTTTATGCTGCTTTTGTTATATTCTTTCGAACTTTGAACTACAGATAATCTATAGTTATAGTTTTCTTTAACAAAAATCACATAAATGCATTCTTGTTGTCATAATATAGTAATATAAACGATAAAGCTTTTAAATATTGGAAATAAGAATATATTTTTGTTTTTTGTACTTTGAAAAACAAAGCATAAGAATGAGTATGCGATTGATTTGATCGATTTGATAGAAGTATATGTTTTGCAATGTGCTATCTCAGCTGATAATGTTCCAAGATGAGGCTGTCTATGAAATTTAGACAGGACTTTATGTGCAGTTTACCATTAACTCATATCTCAAAAACAGGTTCATTTATTTATCATGAGCAGTGCGCATAGAGAGTGATAAATGGTGTGATAAATGACAGTGAAATTAAAATTATAATTACATAAAATAAAATGAATTTAGAAAAAAGATATAAAAAATAACATTGATTTTACTAGTTTAATTTTTCCCATTATTAAGTTGCTCGTGGAGCAGCATATAATAAAAGTCTGAACAGCAAACAAAGTAAACAGTTCGAACATCTGACGAAAAATGCTATATAAAATTTAAAATGTATAATTTGCATTAATAAACATTACAAATTACTAAACAACTTCGATTATTATAAATTTATTGCTATTATTTCAAATTCATTAAAAAGTAATAATTTAATTAAAAAGCCTTTAAGACAATAATTATTTATGGCTATATACAGTATTGAAAAAATTTGTAAACAATTTCTACTATAAAAATGAAAAAAAACATACTTTTATTAGATATCTTGAATATAAATTAAATATATCGTATTTTGTACGATTTATATACATGGAAATAGGTGATTAGTTAAAGACATCTTTAATTTTCGTCTGACTACTGATTGTCTGGGTATCAAATATATTGTTGTAAATATTATAAATTTCATCGTATGAATTTTAGAATATTTTTCCCCCAATAAACTTTGCTTGTCAAAGTATTTCTTTTCTATAATTTGTCTTTTGAAAATGTAATTTCTTAGAAGCGGATAGTGTCGTATTTAGGAATTTTGCGCTAATAAGGGCTACGTGTTATGAGGCTCTTCCTTGAATGAATTAGTTAATTTAATTTCGCCTTTCAACGCAGTTTTAAATTAGCAATATGTAACTGAATTATTTTATTTTTATAATTTAATGAAAATATGTGTGTAAATTATTTGTTTATTTATTATGACCGATGATTGAGATACATTTGTATTTATTAGCAATGTTTTAGAAGCAAACTTTTTGTGTACGAAATTTGAGATAATTAAGTGAATATAATGAAACAAAGAAATTGAGTTTGAAAAGGTGCTTATAATATCTAAATGTCATATAATTCATGGTATTTGTATTTTTTACACATTTATTTGGCAATTAAGCTAATAACGTTTTTTTAGCCCACCTGACTTTTGCGGCTGCCTATCAGCCTAGCAGTCCTTGGCAACTACCTAATGGGAAATCTGCCTCTGAATGCATAGTTTCTGCAACAGCTGTCCCGATATCATTTTTTTTCCATAATTAATGATAGTTTTCGGCAATGAAACTAGATCATCCTTTTTTACTATTTCTACTGTTATCAATCGAATACTCTTGTAAGATCCTTTTAAAGTTCTAATTTTAACTTCCGAGGAAAATTTTTTAAACTTTCTAGATATTTCAAGCTTTTGGAAAACAAACGGAACAGCAATATTGAAAAAAAATTGGATGCTTAAAAACATGGGTACTTTTCATGCTTAAAGATATAGATGCAGGTGCAAGAATGAGGTACTTTTCAGACTGACCAGTCTGGTTAAGTGACCCTGAATAGAACTCCTGTTATTAATTTTCTCACTATTTAACTATGGGATGTTCTCAGGATTTCTGTTCTTCTTGTGTCATTTATTTAGAAAAATAAAGTAGGAAAAAGATATTATCTGTCCTCCTTTGTTTCCTTAATAAGAATAAAGTAATAATAAATGAAGCAGAAGATTTGCTACTATTAGAAAGAGAAAAAAACTTAACAATTGAATTTTTACATTCTTTATAATTTATTAATGTGCTTTATACTCACAATGGCTACAAATGAATTGGGACTATAATATAATAAGAGAAAAATACGGAACATAATGCAGTAATAGAGCTAAAAAAACAACATGTTCATAAAAAAGAAACAAAGACATTGAAATTAGAAAGTTATCATAAACAATGTAATTTAGAATTTAAATTATTCAAAGATAATCTTCTTAGTTGTTTGGGAACATATTTATTAATATTGACAAGTTACAATATTTATCGGACAGATGAAGAAATAATATTTTGCAGATGATCTGCAAAGGAAATCTTTTAAGTCATTACGGAAAAAAAATTATTAAAAAAGTCGGAGAACAAAGGATACACCCACATATTTATTTTATACTAGAGGAAAATATTCCAGTTATTACCTGAATAATTTTAAAAAGATAACGAAATTAGAGTTCGGAGTAAGAGTCTTGGTTTTTATTCTTAAAAGTTTCTTCGGAAAAAACGAACAGTATTTTAAAACTGAATTCATAATTTTATACGGAGGAATGGAGAATGTGATATTAAGCTGTCTTTAATTAATAGAAATTATTTAAGATAAGGAAAAGCTTCAATCAGAAAATTGCCAGTATCTAATTTCTCATTAAGTTTTTGTGGTCAGCAATTTTTTTTCAAAGTGAAACTAAAAACAGAAGTGTTTTATCAGTAGCAGAAAATAAATTCAATTTTAAGATTTTCACTCCAAAAAATTAATAATAGAACTAAAATGGAACAAGCTGCTAGTAAGCAAGTAGTAAATGAAGACATACAGAATACCTACCTGTTCTGGATATCTTCACTCTCATCATTTACTTTGATGCTAATGGGAACTTCTATGCTACCTCTGAAAATGTTGATCTTCCTGAATGGTAAAAACTGAAGATAAATATGTTTGCCTAATTTTTAGCAGACTGCCCACTTAAATAGCTACTTTGCCAGTTTATTGATATATTAATTCATTTTGCAAGGCCTGTCGAAAACACTACCAGGTAAGGATGCATGTGGGGTATGTGTAGCTTGTTTTCAAAGAAATGCTAGAAACAAATGAAAGCAACAATTTCTCATAGAAAAAACTTCTCATATTATCCAGAGAGAGTAAGAAAAAGAGAAAAAGATCAGAATATCAGGATCATTAAATTCTCCCTACAAACATCAAAAGTGAATAAAATGTTAGTTATTGATGCAATAATATGGGAACTGAGAATGATTTCTGAAGACTCTTGCTGTTGCCTCTTTATCACTAGGAACGAGCCAACTTCACCCGAAAGAGATATACCCTTTGTCGGTATGGGAGTAATTCGACCCCGAACCATTGCAGTATTCCAGGGGAAGTGAGAACTCATTAATGACTCGTAATTCTCTGTCATACCCCCTATGAAATGAATATTTATAAGTGAAAATCTTGATACATCATCCCCATATATGATATTAATGTTTAGTAAGTGAGTGAAATCAAGGGAGACATGAAGATGTCTAACATCGTAATAAAATAAAAACCAAATTGGAATTTTTACTCAATTACTTCTTATTTTAACTATGGCTTCTATATCAAGAATTGACTATTTTCCTTTGAATGCAAATAAGCTTTCGTTGTGGTACATACATTGGAGTCATTACAAAAATATAAAAGTAAACTATAACTGCAATATAAAAGTAAACTATTTCTCTCATATATAATATTTCTTCCCGGAAATTGGAATTTCTATGAAACGAGATGCAATGTTTAGAACGTTTTTAAACAATTTTCATTAATTTAGTATTTATATTTTATTTACAATCTTATTTTGAGTAGACGTGTTGTGTTTCCTAAAAGAATTTTATAACTAATAAAAGATTGCAAATAAAGTTACCCATTGTACTTAAGAGTCAAAATAATGTGTGCAACAGTCCAGACATTTGACTTTTATAAATTTCCTTTATTAAGATTTCTTTGTCATAAGTTGAAATTATGCATGCAGAATTGTTTCATGGGCGTAATATAATGAGTATTGAAATGCCAACTGTAAAATTCCTCTTATGCAATATTTTCAATCAAAAGCAATCATTTATTCATTATTTAATTTTCTTTAATTAAATTTTAAAAAATATTCGATATTTGAAGGGAACAATAAATAATGATATTTCTTTAATCATTATTTATTGTCTAAGTATTAAGTAATAATTTTAATAAATTAATCAGTTTATTAATTCACTAACACATCTTTTATTAATACTTTTAACAATTAAAAATGAGAGATCAATAAGATTTTATTATTTAAGAAAGGTTTTATTTAAATATTTAATATATGACCGTAATAGAAAAATTTCCAACCTATTATTTTCTTGACAAATTATTTGGTTCAAAATATTCCTCTAGATGTCACCACTAGCTTTCTTGTAATTGGAAAAATTGTCAATTCGTCAAGTTAATATAAATTCTTATTTAACAACAAATATGATTTTAAGTTATCTAAAATGATAAATATAATTTGAAATTAACTTTTACGAAACTGAATATTAATTTTTTCTATTCATTACTGGTATAAGTGAAAAAGTAACTTTAATATTACAATACAGATGGCGCTGTAAGTCAGCATTTCAGTTTTTAAAATTTTACTAAACACTTATTTACACTTATTAAAATTTTACTAAACACTTATTTACAAAGTGTTTTGCAAATTTCATTTTTAAAACGCTTTTAAGCGATGAAATAAAATTTCCAGAGTTCTACTAGAAGTTCTTACATATGTTTTATCTTCCAGTAAACAAAGCAATTATTCCTGAGTTTTAGTTTAGTTTAGTTATATTAACGTCCCGTTTTAAAGCAACACTAATTATTCCTGAGAAAAGGGGGATATCATTAAGAGAGTTTTGTATAAAATTTTAAAAAAATAATTGAGTCTCTATATAATCTGTAACTCTGAAATTGAAAATTTTAAGAATTTAGTGGGCAATCCTGTAGTGTGGATTTCATCTGCTCGAGGAAATGGCCAAATTCGTCGCCCCTTATTTAGAAACTTACATCCAAAATGTACAGAAATTGTAACGACCTTCCCTGCAAGAATAAATTTATTAATGTGTATTGTATATGGTACAAATAAAAAAGTCATGTATATATGTTCCATACTAATAAACACATTTGTTGCAAAATTTCTTTCACGTATGCTACTAATTGATATATATAACATTTATGATATGCATCGATAAGATTAAATTAGTATTAAATAAAATTAAAAACACACAATGAATAACAACGAATAGAATATAAAACATAAATCAACTTCCAATTGCTACTAGAACGATATTGTTATGATATATTTTTATTGAAAAATTAATGGAGTTAAAAATAAAACTTTAACTAAAACTTTATTCCTTTACTTTTTCACTGAATAAAGTATTTTATTGCACTTTCAATGTACTTAGAATTATATATTTCTGCTCAATAAACAAGATAGCCATATTAGTTAATCTTGAGTACTTATTGTTGATCTTAAATCATTTTTGATAAACTTCAGTTCTGAAAGGCTTTTTTCACATCTGGCATTGCTTACAGCAAATGCGAGGAGCTTTATATAAGGCAGAACATCTTTCAGCTTAGATTTCATAATAAATTGTAATACTCCAAATGATATTAATTAATTTATTTTCATTGCCTGTGGTAGCTACTACACCACGTAATCGAACTCCTTTCAGTTTGAAGTTCCGCTCCTCAGCATTGGAAGATGAATTAATCTAGATTACATCAGTAGTTCCATTCGGTGTCGTCCAAATCTAATAGTTTAATAGAAACCAGGCAACATTTCCATGTGATTCCATAACTGCTGTAAACGTCTCTAGAATTTCTATACCTATTCCATTTAACGAAGAAAACTTTAAATTCATCTTCAACAGATATCTCCACTTCGTCAAAAATGTATCTTCTCATTTTGCACTTCTACGGTCCGATGAAAATGCCATTGTTTTTACATATATTTTTTACAAAACTTATTGTTTCGTCTGCAAATTGCTGTCGTTTCTCTATTAGTACCGTCTGCAAAGTACTTATTTTTTGAGTGCACAATTTCCTTTTGAGTACACAAATCCTTTAGTTTGTAAGTATTTTACTATTACTAATTATGCATTTACTATATAAAAAATAGCATTTTTCGAAGTTGAAAAGAGAATCAATGTAGTTGCATGGACTTTCTAAACTATGTTCAGAATTTAAGGAAGGATAGACAAAATAATAAGAAAAAAAACTTATCTTAAATTTTTTGTACAGATAATCAAAACTAATTAACTTTTTTTAAATACATTTATTTTTACTATTAATCGATTCATATGTTGTTATTTACTATATTTTTTTATATGTATATATAATTTTTTGAAAGAAGTTTGGTAAGAAAGTATCTTTTAGTGTCAGCAACAGGTTGACGGTGAATGGGAAAAATTCCTTTAAAAACGTCTTAAAATATTGCATAAACGATTCATATTGGGTTATGAAATGGGCGAGAAAGAAGGAAGAAGTATTGCCCCAGTCAGAAATCTGGCTATCAAATATATTGATATAAATGCAAAAAAACATAAGATAATCAGTAACGAATCAAATATATTTAAAAGAAATCATTTTGTAAATTAAAGAAAAAATATAACTCGTGTAATTGTTTCAGCAAAGTTATTTGATTTTAAAAACGGTGAGTAAATTGCAATGAAATAATAATAAATTATCAGTCTGGGCTTATTATACCAAAATAATGATTTTTGTACCATTTTTAAAGAAATCTTTCAATATTTAATTTTTAACATATTTCCAAAATGCTTAATATTCATCAAATAATTGTTATATTTAATATGGAATAATTTTCACTGGCCTTGTTATTCACTTAAATCTAATGCTTTTTTTTTTACTTTACCGCACATCTATACCGTACTCAATACTGCATTCAATGTAATTTATTTAAATTTCTATCTTTAAAATGTGTGTCTAGATCAATTTCGTTTTCAAATTCTTTAAGAAGGAAAAGCTTTTGTTTCAAAATATTTATATTCAACGAAATCGTCCGTCATATTTTGACGCATTATAGTATAATTTCTTCTAAGACAAAAGAAAAATAGGTATTTGTGGATGCGTTCATCTGTGTTATTTGCTGGTGCTTTATAGGCCAAATCGTTTGGCCTAGAACTACCAAATTTCGTACATGTGCATTTTAGAGAATAGGAATGTGCATTTTGGAGCAATTATTCTAAAATTTTAATTAACTGAAAATTTAGAAATATTTTGGCTTTTTTCCTACGATAACTTTCAAAAGTATTATTGAACAAAAAATAATTTTACACTATTTTAAAATTCAAATTTTTTTCTTTAAATGTTATCAGTTTAGCAGCCAAGCAACTTTTTCCTGAAATTCCTAAATTATTGCAATTTTTTCCTGAATAAAAATTTTTTAAACTGTGTTTTAGCATAAATTTGAATAATACCATTCAATGTCACACTGATTCATTGTTTAAACAAATATTTAATCCCGTGATTTTATTCCATTCTAATTCTGTTTATAATATATGCAGTTTACATGAAGAGTAAGGAAGTGAATTTACAGTACCGCAAAAACAACATAAAATTAGAAATCCCTACTAACCCAAGATATTTTATATTTTCGCGAAACTGTTCAATATTCTGAATACCATGCAATATTTTGAAAGTGTCGTAACAATATGTTTGGTCATTTCGTATTTACTAAAACAGATAGCCTAGACAATTACTTTTTTAATAACAGAATGAAGTCATGACACAATAAAAGATTAAAAATATTTACAAGAACACCTATAGATAATTAATTAATTAATTAATTTCACAAGCTAACATAATTTGATTCTTAAATATACTGTGTTGAAAACAGAATAAATATCATAATAGAATCCTATCATAGAATAGTTATTTGTGAAAGATTAAATTTAAAAATGTATAAGACAAACTCATAAAAAGAAACCCATTAAAAAACTCGTAAAGGGAAATATAGTTAAAATAAATAAACTCACCGATATTAAAAGGAATTATTTTCGTTTTTCAAGCGAATAATTTAAGTGCATGATCTTCTTGTAAACATAGCAGAAACAATAATAAAATTCATTTGAACTTTTCTCTACCGAAACTAGATTCCAAACCATTCAGTGACATGTGAAATTTCGTTTAACAACGCATTTAGAAAATGCAAACCCAAACGGAACGTAACATATAAACTAATATTATTTAAACAATTGAACATTTTGTATTACAATTCATAAATCTTGTATCCAAAAATGTTTTAAATTGCAATGAAACAGCTTCTTTTTATAGTACATTATTTCTTGAACAGTTGCTTTGAAACATCAATTTATTCAATTTCCAACTAATGCACATAAAAAGTAATACATTTATTTAAAAATTACTTATTTATATCAATAGCATCTGATTATTAGTCTTTGCTTAAAGATTTCAATCTTTGCCTCAATATAATATTTGTGATTTTATAGGATTTGGAATTTAGTACTATCCCACCTGGACAATATATTTTGCGATATTCCCACATATTGTTACATGTTCTGAATGTCTCGGAATACTGTTAATATATCATAACAGTGTTAGTGAGCATTTCGTACTAATACGGTAACTTTGAGGTCCAATAGAATCATAATCAGAAAAAAATATCTTTCTTATTATTAAAATTATATTCATGTAATTATATTATTATTTAAAATTATATTCATGTAAAATGACCTTTGAAATACATTTTGAAAAAAGAATAAGTTGAATGGTAATAGTACGATCGCATCATTTTCAAACTATAAATCTTTCTATTTTACTTTTAAATCCACTTGCATATTTGTTTCAATAACGTATTTGTTGCTATTGTTGTTTTTTTAACTTTATTTTGTTATAAATATATTAATTTTTATTCAGGCCTAAAAACGGAAATAGAAAAATAAAAACAGTTAAATTGGAACTATGAATTTAAATCAAAATACAATTTTTGTTTATTGTTGACAAACAAAAACGAACAATAAAGAATGAAGGCGGTTCCATTCTTACAAATAAAAAGGGTGAACTTTGACTCTAAAAGTTTTTGATATGTTACTTAACGATTTATGTGTGTTAATCGTATCAAGAAATTTGCGACCTTGTACGTGTTTTTGATTAAGATTCTTATACCATAGAACTTTCTGCACAATCTTGAGATTAAAAGTCTGGCTTAAATGATCTTCTCGAAACTTCTGCGATTGACCTTCACATTTGAAGAATTTGATTTTACTATCCTTTGCAATAGGGGTCATGTGGTCCATTGAGTTCAATGGTCTCAACTAAAATAATAACTCCATCGTCTTTCTAGAAATCAACCTACGAAAAGCGAGCAATACACCTCATACTGTAGATTTGACATATCTACTCTATTTGTTAGCTGATAAAATTTATGTGTTTAAATAACTAGCAGGTCATACAAAGGAAGGACAAAAAGTACAAAGAAAGGAAAATAAGTGTTAACTATTAAATCTATTTTAATTTATTTATTCATTCGTTGCATTATGTCAATGTATTTTAACGTGTTTCTTAATTTGTTTTATATTTTATTATTATCATTTGAATAAGACATTTATTGGTCAGAAGGGGTAATTCTGCTCTCATTATTTTTTCGTCCAGTAAATCATTACAAATCCGAAGAATCTAAATTTATGCAAACTAATTTGCAAACGTTTCACTTCCTTCATAACACTATTTATAAATTCCGACCTTCAGAAAAATTTCTATTTAGTATGTTTGTCTCAATTTAACTTTGTCTATGCGAAAATTGTATTGTTAACAGTTAAAGGCATAAAAGAAGTCAAAATGCCAAATATCTTTCGCCTTAAAATAAATAGTCAGGAGAATTGATAGACGGTTAAAGATAGCAATTTTAATTAAAATGCTGTTATTTAATAAAAATAATATATATTTACAGAAGTTGTTCATCCATACAACCACCTAATATGCGATTCTCAGAATTGTTGTAATTATCCTTGTGAGTGCTGGAAGATGTCAGGCTCGTCATGTTTAGCAATGATAGCGAGTGAATATTACATATGTCACTCAATAAATTACTTATGTCCTAATTATTATTATAAGTAATTATTCCTTAGGACATAATTACTTATATCCTAAGGATGTTCAATAAAGATTTCGCTGCTGATATCGAACAAAAGAAATCGACAGTAAATAAGTTCACATCTTATATAAAATTGTAATTTTTCCAATCGTTGAAAAAACGTCCAAAACTTTCGATAGCTAGCATCCAAATGAAATAATCTACTATCTCTCTAAAAATGCCTGCATCTTTAAGTGATCCTTCACCCATTTACTGAAAACGATTTTTAATAAAATACTTTCCTCTTTCTTGATGAATAAACAAGAAAAAAGTATGCATCGTATATGTAATTCCGTCAATCGTTATTGGTTATACTCGCCCTCGTTTTCACTAAGATTTATTGTTGGTTTTAATATCAAATTGTGCTAAAATTGCAAGCATATTGTATTTTTCTATGTAGAACGATTCTATTTCTCTTTACAATAGTTTTGCGTGCATTCGTTCGTGCCTTTGAGCGTGATTTCGATTGAGCCATGAATTATAGGAAGAAAACGATTTAATTTAACTTTCTTTTATGTCTTATCATTTTTTTGCTTCTTAAAATAAATTAAACATTTCTTTTAAACAATAATGTCTGATAGTTTTTAACTAATGCGACAGATTTTATCTAAGAATAAATGCAACTTATCCTTTCTCGATATCTATTATTAGTTTTCATAATTTTAGAGTTAAATTTTAATTAATAAATACATTTTTTATATGAGAGGAAGCACTTATAAATTAGATTGCTAATTTTGAGCTTTGCATTAAATTAAATGGAATGAATTCCATACATATATAGAGTTGAAAGAATTCTGAAATATTGGGCATACTGAATACATGACTATATACATTACAGTCCAAAATTATCGATTAAAAAAATATTTAGTCCTTTTAATATGTTAATGCAGAAGAAACAAGTAGTTCAAAAACTGTTTATAATTTAATATGACGCATTATTTAAATGGCAAAAATGCAGGATAAAGGAAATGTTTTTAGTTAAAAAAAATATGAACATTACTGAAATTCTTGCCATAATTAAAGACTCACATACTCAAAAATGAATTGAGCTTCCATTTTTCTAAATTTCATCGAATATGCGACTTAGCATAAATCTCGCACACCTTTTCAACCGCTTGGGGTTTCTGGTTTCCATGTTGAGAGCATCATTTACAAATAATTTTTTGTTCTGTGCCCATCACGGAAATGTGTACGAACTACTTAATCCAACTGCCTGCGATCTCGCCACTTCATTTCATGACAAACAATTTTTTATTACCTTTTACGGAATGGTTTGATGCTACTAGAAAATCCATTTTATTCTACCAATCAATAGTTATTATTAAGATAAAAGGGTATCTTTTAGCATTAACTAATAACTGTTTGTTTGTTTGTTTTGCCTAATAAAAAGTTACCTAATAATAGTCCAGAGTTATTTTACTGTCTTGGAAGAAACCAGCCTTAATCACCATAGATTCTCAACTAAATTTCAACTGAAAATGTTCTATTTTTCGCGTCTAATATCATGCCATGATTCATATTGGCCATCTGAATTTAATTTTTTTTTATTTACCAGATGACTGAGCTCTTTTCCGTAATCATAGCACGTTCCCTGTGATTTCTGAAATCTGGTGTAGTTGCCGTTTTGGCTCAGTTTTCATTTCTTCCATTTCATGCTTGGTATTTATTGGAGAGCTCATCTTATAGTTCGCAAGATCACATCAGCTTCAAGGAATTCATGTTACTGATAAACAAATCTTTATTACAAAGGAGGATCTTCTAAAATCAGATTTGGATCCCTTTCTTTCTATTACTTTTAAAAAACGACCACTCATTTTTTTTTCTTCTTTCCGTAAGCGGATTCTCTAGAACAATTTTAGTGCTCCTCGCGAATATTTCATAGGTATAGCAATTTGCAGTTTCAATAATTCTGAAGACTAAAATTTTTTTCAGCTGCCATTCTGTGAAATGCTCGCTTTGAGACATTTTGAAAATATTTCATCAATATAGGCAAACAATAATAGAATAAACAACATATATGGGAAAAAAACGTGAATAATTCTAAAAGAAGGTTAAAAATCAGATGATGAAAGAATTATTAGATAGTCCAGAAAAAAATTATGCATTGAAAAATATTGGTTGAGCATGAAAAATGATTTTATTCTACAGCATATTTGGGTAGAAATAAAGAAATGAATTACAGCTGATGGCTATACTGATTTTTTTTTATTCCAAATGATATTTATGTAAATAAAACCAGAATTTCGGATCTTCCGAATTTTTATTTTTATTTATTATTTTATTGTTTTATATTTTGTGTCAATTTATAATCGAAAATGAAGAGTTGGCTGGAAAATGCATATTTACATTTATAAAAGTGCATCACTGATTGTAAAATTGCGTTCATTTATAAAATGCTTTTATTAAAGAGAGAGCACTATATTTTATTGCTTTTCGATAGAATAGATATATTTGTCTTATAGCGTGTTGAGATGAGAATATTCTATCATAGCTCATCTTACTGTTACCATATTTTTAATAGTTTTGTTCCGACCAAAAATATTGTAAGAATACAAATTTTGTCTTAAATGTTATAGTTCTATAATTCATAGTAAAGACAGAAATTAGAATAAAAGTTAAAAATTTTCTGAAAATTGAAATTTAAAAATGAAAATAAAAAACGAATAAACTAATAACGTAAAATGGAGGAATCATCTCTACTACTAATAAAGATGTATGTGGATATGATATGTGGATTGTGTAACCCTCATTTATAATGATTTTAAACAAATCACATGCGTGATATTGTAGACGAGACTATATTGTAGTATATCTCTATAACTTTCAAGATTCTGCAATATTATATTTTAATTATAACTAAAATTACTTCCAATATAATGAATGCATCTTGGATAATACAGTTATTTAGCAGTTTAAAGATTAATTTAAACTTTTATCAGAAAAAGGTGCTCTATACGTTGAAAAGAAAATTAAAATTTATAGTTATATACTGCGCTGAAATAGTTAAATAATCTTTCCTATGTAAGAGGAAATCTATACTTATGCAATGGGATTGTTCGTATTTTATCCTCTTACTTTTTTGTATAATAATTAAATTAAATTTATGACAATTAATGTGCAAATAAACCTAATAGTATTCTTAATGCTCTTCAATAACATATAATGAATGAATCAAAATATTTTTTTCGTGAGTTACAAGATAATTTATAAATCTAATTGTAGAGAAATTAGACCAGTTGTATCTGCAATATCTATATGTTTTTATTCCTTTGAAATCCGTGGAATTGTCGCGTTTCTGGCGATGTTTTCAAGCTTTCTTATCATTTAAATTTTTGGTAACACGTTGGAAAGTTTTTCATTTTGGGGGATTTTTTTTTCTCGTCTATATTCGAATTATTTCAAATGGAAATAATTAATATATCCTCATAAAAATTACGAAATTGTATCTTTTATTTCCTTTTTTTTGCTTTATTGAAATAAAATATAATAGAAGTTAATTAATTATGAAAAGTAGGAAAGTGGCTAAATAACCTTCACTGTCCGTATTACTTTCAAAATTAGGTGTTCTGTTAAATTTGAAATTTTAAAATGAAAATCAAAAATTTAAACTAGAATTCTGTTAAAAGTTAAAGGAGAATAAATATGATTAATACCATGTGTTATGTGTTTTCCATTTTTATTATTATTATTATTATCTTAACTCCACAATTTCAGTTTGATTCAAGATTGCTATACTACTTTCAGATACCAAATTTATTAAAAAAATATTTCCCTCTAGTTAAACTAGAATTATGCAAATAATGAGCATAATAATTAAGATTTGTAAGTATTTTCACTCGAAATTGAAATGATAACCGCATGTTAAATCTTGGTAAACATTACTGCCTCTTATATAGCTTCATAATATATTAAAAGAAATCCAATATATATTCTTTCATTATTTTTAATTTGTAAGAACTGCACTTCGGATTTCAACAATATAATTCTTTTGTTTAGTTGTCAAGCTTACATGCATATATGTGAATATTTAAGCATAACTCCAGAAATGTTTTTTTAAGGCACTGGAAGTTATAAGATATCAAGACTCGTCCAAATAAGGATATATAATTTTTTTACAACTAAAACACTTTATCTGTGTATATTAATGGCAATGAGCGAAAGCAATTAAAACTGAATAAAAAAATTTGCATCTTAAACTTATGTAAAAAAACAAATTTTTTTTAAGTAAAGGAATTTCAAAAATCGAAAAAAAAATTTTAGATTGCCTTTCAAATTTATCGTAAACATAGAATGATTTTGATATTTTAATGAACAGTATGAAAAATGTTATGTTATGAAATTTAAATGAGTTGAAATTATTTGAAGTTATATTGCGTCGATAACGAATAGAATAGCATTTTCGACTGTAATTTATTTTCTTTGGAAATCTTGTTTCTTAATATTAATAATCGAGTTTCCATATTATTATACTGATTCTGTCTAATATTCAGGGATATATATTGTACGGCTAATTCAATCAGATGTGATACAGCCATTTAATAATTAGAGAATGAAACAATGTCACTCTATATATTTCTTATTTGCTTTATACCTTTCAGCAGCAAAATTTGTTTCACTAGCCCTAAAATTTCTTGAATCTTTTCGACGAATGAATTCGATACGGAAATTTCACATTTCATAACTAAACTTATAACTTTTTATCAAAGCACGGAAATCTTGTCTTCTAGAAGGATATGCGCGTGATACTCATTACTGGACCTCAGACACGTGGCAAAATAAGATTTATTGATAGTTGATAGAAAACGAAACGAAAATGAAAAGCAATAATGTTAAACAGATTTGGTAACATTCATTCCCTTAATTCTCACCAATGACTACAAGGATCAAAGAATGGTGCAAAGATCATTTCGGAAAAAACACTGGAGCTCAAGGGAATGAGTCAGCTGTCAAATAATTTCCAGTAGAAATCACGAGTCCCTAATTGGCTACTTTTTGTTAGCTTTAAATCTGAACACGTGCATAAATGTGCAAAAAAAATCTCACATTTATGCACGTGTTTAGTGTATCGACCGAAATTTTAGATAACCTATTTAATCTTTGACTTACAGAAATTTCTTTCTCAATAGAAAGCGTGTTCGCTCTGATTGCATGTATAGAAAATATGTTTGTTACGGCTGAAAAAGAAAGGAGATATTGTCTAGTAAGGGTGGTGTAAATTAAAAATTCATGTTAATATGAAAAAAATTATGTTGAAGATAATTATAAAATATCGCATCACGCAACCTTTATCCTCATTTTTTGTACCTAAAAATTATACTTGATGATATGTTTATTTTATGTTATTCTTGGTTGCGAAATTTGGATGAAGTCAGTGAAAAACTTGTTTTAATTATAATTATTTTATACTTATTTTGAAATGGATTTTTCCATGATATCAAACAATTACATTTTACCGCGATCTCTATCTCAATTGACAGCGATAGTTTTTCCAAGAAGATGATAATGATATGAAATGCAAAGAAAATGTGAAAAAAATAGATTTTGATGTCTATTTTTAAATAATATTTTTGTTCAAAAAGAAGGAAGAGTTTCACAGAAGCTAGTTGTTGCGTATTTCAAATAGGAAGTGCGAATAAATATAAAGTTCTGATTAACACATCTCTGCCTTTTTCTTTTCTTTTTTTTTTCCTGAAAATAATGTAAAATTGTGAATGCCGCCATTGATATTTGATTAGAGTGAATCAGTAATCTCTTCGATTCTTCCTAGAAATGCTGTCATAAATTTTATGTTTATTTATGTTTAATAAGAAAGACACTATTTTAATGCAAAAACAAAAACCTAAAACTGAACTATAATAAACCATTCTTTGGCACATATGTTTTTTTTTTTTTTATTCTCAAATTCTGTTAACTTTATTAGGATTATTTCGTTTGGGGAATTGAAAAATTGAAATGTGATTGTCATCAACAGCTGGCTTTTGTTATAATATAATTGGAAATCCAGTCTTTCATGAAGAAAAGAGTTTTCGTGAAACGTTGTACACGGTAAAACAACTTACGGTAAAAGTGTGTGTGATTTGTAGTAAACAAACAAGTTACTCTTAAATCTTTCTTAGCAAACCAGTTTTCGGTCTGGGAGAGTATTAAACTATTTTCTTTAATTTTTATTTATTATAACTCTGATTTTAAAATTTGATTAAAAATTATGTAGTGTATGTCGTCTTTTCTAATGAGCCTAAATTCATATTTTACCAAAAAAATTAATACAGTTGTATATAAAATGCTACAAAATGATGAATCATAATTTTTTTCATAAGTTAGAGTCAAAATTTTTACAGAATAAAAAAAAATATGATGTTCAAGAAATAGTATATTCCTATTAAAAAAAACTGAAAATAATAATTCTTAATTTTCATGACATTTTCCACATAAGCGTATAAACCTTTGTTCTGACATATCCCATGCGATTTATATTCAAATTAGTTATTGATAGAAAATATCAAGTGGATAAAATTCAATTTTATAGAGAGGATGAACTCTAAGCGTTAAACATTTTATAATTCTTTTCTATTCATTGATGAACAGGAAAATTGGTAAAAGAAGTAAATTTCTAATGCACTACTCTCATTTTCTTAAAGATACAAGATATTTACATATGTTAATTTTCATGTCGAGAGTAATCCGTCATAAAATAGCTTATTAAATTTACATTAATACATCAAAACACCGGTGTATAAATCCTCACGACAAATCCTTGATTTTTAGTAGTCTGCGGTAATATAATTTGATCAATCTTTACGAATATAAAAATTTCTGCCTCTAGTATTCCAAAGAACACCAACAAAGAAATTACATTAGCGATAGATAAATGAAGACAGGTTATGAACCAAATCCAGCATCTTAATATAAAACTAACTTACGAATTCTGTTACGGATCATTTCTATTTAGGGAAACGAAAATAGCAATTTTCATTCAATATACACATTTCAAAATATATATGAAAAAATTAAGAAATCTTAAGTAATGAAGTATTAAAATTAACAATTAATATTCACTCTCTTTTATACAATTTCTTGATAAATAATGAAGCAACGTGCAGAAAATCAAAATAATATAATTAAAAAAAAGCAGAAAGTTAGAAAATATTATAGTATTTTACATTAAAATCGTAAAACAAGCAAAAGGTGCAAATGGCATATAAGGACGACTACTTATATTTAAATATTAAAAAATATAATAAATCGCCCTAAATAGTAAAATAATAAATAAATATATAGGGTATCTCATGAATAGAAATATATTTTTGATGTCTTATAAAAAATATTATTGAAAATTTGCTTTACTTAACTTTGTATTTCATTCGATCCTTTAAACATTCTATTTTTTACTTAATTCAGTGAAAAAGAGCACCCTGTCACTTCTCTTTGCATTTGCAACATCCTTTTTTTATTTTAATTATATCTTGTTCTATATATATTATCTATCCTGCAATGTCTGTACCTTTTTTTTTATGAGACACGTTGCATATAGTGTAGCCATTTGTAGTCATTCAAAAATAAAAGATAATCAAAAAAGAGAGAGAAGTATGCAAAAATGGTCGCATATTTTAACGTATTATCTCTGCATTTCATTATTATTCCAAAAAGGGTGTAATAAAAAATTTTTTAAATAATATGTAGTGACAAATCCAAAGAAGTGCAATCTGAGGAAGTATTTAAAATTCTAAAAATCAATGAAATTATGCGTGGAACCTAAATTAATAAAGATAAATATGTCTAAATATTTTGCGTCTGTAAAAATTCCCTATTATCTAAATAGATTTTCTTCAGATTTTGCTTGTCAATTTTATGAAACGAAAAGATTTTAATGAAAGATTCGTGACGATTCATTATTTTTATTAATTAAAAACTATGTTTCCATTGCACAAGAAAACAATAGGGTGGGGACAAATGTTAAATCGTAAAAAACTGCACTTAAAACAGCCTAAACATAGGAAAGGCACTATTTAAATAAAAATTAATTTTATTTTATTGATATGGGGAAATGATTCTTTAATTTGAAAACTATTATGAGATCCAAAATTGAATGTTTGCATTTAACAGAGATAGAGATTGAAATTTGCTTGTTTGAAAACAGCTAACTTATTATAAGTACATAATTACGTTGCTAATAGCAATGTTTAACTAAATTTAGAGGAATTTTTTAAAAATTAATGATAAATTATAGAAAGAAAATCAGCCTTCTATAGTATTTCTCGTATCATTTTGGAGTCTGTATTTTCAGTCTTCTGTATTTTTTTCCAAGTAAAATCAGTGTGTATTTTTTCCAAGAACTAAGAAATATTAAAATTCTTAGGATCAATAGATATAATATATGTAATAAAAACGTATTCATGCATTTATAATCAATTATTTTCTAACCACTTAAATGCAAATTTCAATAGCGCATTCATTTCTGAGTTGCATGAGCTCCTGACTTTCTTAGGCTTCTCAAGATCTAATGTTTGTAATTTAAATTGCCTAACGTCAATCTGCACTACTACTTGGAAATTATCTTCTAAATCAAATTCTTGCATGCTTGTATTGCTGGGTATTCACGAAAGTATATAAATTTTAAACTTTTACCTATCACTCTTCATCTGTCGACATCTCTCTGATTCCTATTCATAGTTTGATTTATGACATTCCCTTTGGAAAGCCATTAAGATATAAAAACATTTTGTCAAACAGAGAAGAAAAAAAATAAATAAATCTATGGTATAAAACAATTCTCTTCCGCTTATTTGCTAAATAATACTGCTATATATTTCAAAAGCATTAAGATACCTTAAATTACTAATATTAAATATTTTCATAGATAATTAAATTTATAATATAATTAATTTAATCAAATAATTAAAATATGTTTTACTATTACATGTGATATTTACACCCAGTTGTCATAAACAGCTTATTTTTTATGATAATTTTATTTTTACAATATATAATGGGATCGATAACGTCCTATTATGCACTTTAAATTCGAAACGGCGTCTCATATAACAAAGAGGTAGCGAGTCATGTAATAAAGTGATTATGCTCAATTTATTGTGAAAGGTAAACCCCCCTCCTTAGAGGCGAAATAAGATAGTTATAAAAATAATTCAAAAATTAAAGGAAATTTCTAAAAAAGTCTAAATAGAAAAATGTCTTAGACTCTGTACCATCATAAACATACACACACACACAAAAAAAAAATTCATGGAATTATTTGTAAAATTGATGGAGAAATTTGCGCTTAAAATTATGAGCTTTCTGTGACTTGAAAAAGGGCTCGTCTAAAATTGAAAAATGTATTATCTAGTATTATTACATAGTTTTTCTGAATTCAGCAACCCTGAAAGGAAATTTAAGCAACGAAGATAGTAAACAAAATTAATAAATAAAAAAAAACTGAAAAACGCTTTCAGGGAAAAAAAAATTTAATTTTAAGTGGGGCCCTTTCTCAAGACGCGGAAAATTCATGATTTTTACTCACAAATATCCTCCCTAATTTTGCAGATTATTCCATAAAAATTGTTCTCTGTGTTTTTATTGTAGCATAGCGTACACTTTTATCATAGAATTTTTTTTCTCCGATCTCCTTTATTTCTTGAGTTAGTTTTTGTAATTAGTTTATTTCACCTTTATGGGGTTTGTAACCTGCCCCAATAAATTCAGCATAGTCATTTTAATATAAGCACTCATTACTTCCCTAGCTATACTAGACGCTTCGAATTAAAAAGGATAAACTTGCTTATAATACTGTGTAATTGTTATATACAGAGTGTGTATGGCTTCTTGTATAAATGCTATAAATTTTATCACAAATGCTGAAATATAAACAGGATTTTAATGATTTCAGGATTTGTGAAGATTAATAAAATAGTAATATTTTTATTAATTATAAAAAATGCCAATAGTTTCATTCTAAACAATGCTTAGGATATTTTTTATTTCAATTTCTAAGTTGAAGTGTTTTTACAAAGCATAACCCTTTTCTAACATATTCATTTTTAAATTTACATTTTTCATTTCCAAAGGTAAAAAAATGTTCATCAGTCCTTCTTTTGATTACTGCAAAATTTCTTTGATATAAGATATGTATATTCCTATACAAATAAGAAAGGATGTGTGCGTGCCTCGACCTCTGTAGGCCAGACTGTTTCACTTGGAGCTGCTAAAATTTACACAGATATACAGGGTGGTTATAATTAAAGTTATCCTGTTTAGACCTACGTAGTGTTCGCTCTAGTGGAAGGATGTCGAAGAAACTTGATACTTAGGTTGTAGGGATCATGGGAACAGAAATCTACAATAAAAAAAAATTAGTTTCAATTTCAACCGCCAGGTGAGAAGGCGGCACATGAAAAACAAAAAACACAATTTGGAACTTAAAAACTTTATTTAATTACAATATACGTTCAATGTGCATTCCATTTACGTCAAGCATATGTTCAACAGTGGCACGAAGAGTTTCTCGATCAATTGCAGCAACATGACGTGTTATACGTGCTTTCAATTCATGCAGAGTCCGTATACTTCCTCCATAGACACGATCTTTCAGGAATCCCCACAACGAGAAATCACAGGGATTCAAGTCCGGAAAACGTGGAGGCCAGACAGTTGTAAAATTTCTTGAAATTACCCGTTGATTTTCAAAATAGGCACGAAGCAATGCCGTCAATGGTCGAGCAGTATGAGGTGGTGCACCATCTTGCATGAAGACAGTAGTCCCTAAAAATTGTCGTTCTTGTAACGCAAGAATGATTTGCTACTGAAGAAGATCGCGGTAACTGGCACCCGTAACGGAACACCTTTGTGGGCCATGAGGCGTGTTCTCCTCAAAAAAAAAGGGGACCAAGAATGAAATCAGCAGTAAAACCACAACAAACAGTAATGTAATCAGGAAGTGGAGACTGTTCATGCACATCATTAGGACTTGCAGTACCCCATATGCTACAGTTCTGAGTATTAACTGTTCCTCCTAGGGTAAAATGAGCCTCCTCCGACCACAAAATGTTCCAAGGAAATGAATTTTCAACGGCTATTCTGGCTAAAAAACTCTAGCAAATTAATTTCGCTTCTCCGGGTCTGCAGGATTCAGCGCTTGCACATGATGGATGTGTATGGATACCACTTTACAATGGGTCAAAGAACTTTTCGTACTATAGACCAAGGGAGGGACAAATCACGTGTCACCGCTTGAGCACTTGATGAAGAATATTACGAATCAGGCGCTCTTTCGCCGCGGCAAGAGCGACATCTTCCGCAGTTTCATTTGAAATCCGTTTCCGTTCTTTTCATTGTACCACACCCAACTCTCCAGTCTCTTCAAATTTAATTAATTATCTTTTTCCAAGCCTGCCTGGACATAGGGCCTTTTCGTAAGTCTTTCAAGCGCCGATATTCTCGCAGTGCAGCTGACAAATTATGCTGTTCTGATAAAAACAACTTTATCAGTAAAGCTCTTCCTTTTTTCTCTAACGACATGACGAAGAATGATTTTGCGGCAGTGAGTACTGGCTTTTTAAATTACTCTAAATTTGCATAACGGCCTTTATCGTACATGAAAACTGCCATCTATCGGCCGAAATTAGAACTAATTTTTTTTGTTGCAGATTTCTTTTCCGCATGATCCATACAACCTAAATATCAAGTTTCTTCGACATCCTTCCACTAGAGCGGACACTACGTAGGTCTAAACAGGGTAACTTGAATTATAACCACCCTGTACTTTGAAAGGTGAAAATGTGGTCACTTGAGCAAACTTTTGAAAATTATTATTAGAAATTTAATTAAAAATTAAGTTAAATTAAGTTTAAATAAGTTTTTCACCATAATTTCAAAAAATATTGCAGTACAAAAATAATTTTTGCTCCATCTTAAAATATAGAAATATAGAATATTCTCTTTTTAATGATGCCAATGTACCTGCCGTACGAATTTTTCTGATTTTAATAATTTTTAATAAGTTATTGTATAATTTTAAAGAATAGATTTCATCAAATATTTGAACACGCGATTTTCTTCCATTCTTGGAAGATAAAGAATAAAGATTCTATCAAATATTTGAGTAGTTTATACGAGGAATAAGAAAGAATGTTCGAACACTAATGTGAGATAAAATTACATCTTCATTGTCATTATGCCTCTATGGGATTTGACTCTGTCTGATTTATCAACACAATGATTAGAAAAAATGTCAGACTGTTGAAATAACACGATTTATTCTGTGACAGTTTGATGTTTAAAAATGATTTGCCGACAAAATCATTAACAGTTAGCTGCCCGTAAAAGGTTTAATTTTAATTAAGTAACGCCATTATTCCTGGCAAAACAACTAGTCATCAAAGTAGGCTAAGAAAGATATGAAATCACATATCTATACTTATGATAAAGCTCAATGTGTGTGTGTGTGTGTGTGTGTGTGTGTGTGTGTGTGTGTGTGTGT
>JAPMOR010115756.1:118271-146529 GCA_026543865.1 Argiope aurantia
TGTGTGTGTGTGTGTGTGTGTGTGTGTGTGTGTGTGTGTGTGTGTGTGTTGGCGCTCTACAGGCCAGACCATTTGACCTACAGCTACCAAATTTGGC
This sequence comes from Argiope aurantia, assembly GCA_026543865.1. Classification (NCBI taxonomy): domain Eukaryota; kingdom Metazoa; phylum Arthropoda; class Arachnida; order Araneae; family Araneidae; genus Argiope; species Argiope aurantia. The sequence goes on from JAPMOR010115756.1 coordinate 118,369, forward strand.
ACGTGTATATCTTGGAGGTCGGGAATGTGCACCTGGGGGCTATTTTTTTCGAATTTTTAATTAAACTTTTATTTATTTAAAAATTAAGCGAAATTTTAGCGTGTTTCTGCTATAACTTCCGGAAATATTACCGCACAAAAAAGATTTTTACATCAAGTTAAAGATCAAAAATTTATCTTTTAAATGATGCCAATGTTTTAACCTTAAAATTAAATTTCTATTTTTAATGAATTTTTAAATAAATATTTTAACTATATTTTTCAACAATTTTTTTCGTACAAAATAAAAATAAAATTTAAGCTGCACGAGCACGTTTCGCATTCATGGGAAAAAATTAGCTTTTTTCAAAGTGTTGCCATCACATTAATTAAAGCACCAATTAAAAATAAATTAAATCTTTTTGGAAATAAAATCTGCAAAAATATAATTTTCGGCACGTGTCTGTAGGAAATGAAACAAATAAGAAATATTATTTTTTCTAAAAAATAAGTTCAAGAAAAATTATTTTATGATCTTTTACACTCTCTATATTATTAATCCAATAAATCAGTTTGATTTTAAGACAAGTTTTGCTTAATATGAACAGGATATCCATTCAAATCAGGGCCACACAGCTGATTTGTAAACCTTTAGTAAGATACAGATATGCTAAAATGGTCTAAATGGAAAATGATTATATTTTATGTAACTTGATTCAATAAATGCTCTAATAAATAACGAATTTTTGATTTTACATAAAGCTTCTGCTGTGGAAATCATGATTAACAAATGTTCTTGAAACATTAATATTTTAAATAAAAAGAGTTAATTTCCAATCAACTAAATCAATCACTTAAACTGACTGATTAATGAAAATTTTTATATCACTATTCAATAAAAAAAAGGATAATTTTAGATTTTTCATCGATTGTTTCAAAGAAAATACGCCAATCAGCGCGCAGGTTTCTCAAGATTAATTGGCCTAAGATTATGAAAATGTTGAGTTTTTCTAAATTCTTAACATTCAAAACATCATAAATAAGTCTTAGTTGAGCGTGGAAAATATAAACATTCATTCCTTTATTTATTTAAAATTTGGTGTGTCCAGAATATTTCTCAGAATATGATGCCTTACTGCATTAAATTTAGACTTCATAATTTTTGAAATATATTTATAGGCCGGAACAAAATATTATTATTGATTTCATTTCAATCGTTTTGAAAGCAAAACTAAAAAGTGAATTTTATGCTGAATCTGAGAAGTTTTTGTTGAATTATTCTTTGAGGTATTACATAAATTATGAAAAATATTTTGTAGCTCACATAAGACTTAAATACCGAGAGATTCTGTTTGCAATACTCATATTCAATAATAATAATAATAAATAAATAACAATAAAAATGATAAATAAAATAAAACGCTTGGTTTTATTAAAAAATATCTTTATATTAATTGCAATTTCATCAATTCCACTTTAAATTAAAGTTGAAGTTTTACCGGGAATGACAACAAATTAGCAAAATATATATAGTAAATTGAACGAAACGATCTAAACAACAGTATAAGTTTGGTATAACTATCAAAATTTGAAGATGAAAAATGTTTTGTTTGAGAATCTATTAAGAGACCAGTTACTTAAAATATTTAATTGAAAATTGTAGCGAGCGGTAATACTGGCGAACCGGCTGGTCGCCAAAGGCATCTAGTATATAATATTTTTCAGTTTTTCACATTTGAAGATAATATACTCTGCAGTGCTGTCATCTTTCCCCAAAAGTACCAGTTTATTCCTTCAAAAAAATTTGAATGTTACATGATTTGTAATAATCTGTTTTAAGAAAAACAAATGTCCTGTGATAATCTGTTTTTAAAAAAAAAGTCTGCCTAAGTCTTTTTTTCCCCATAAAATATTTCAATTGTATAGTTTTGCTTGAATAATCTAACAATACTTACCAGAGTCGAATGACAACTTTTATGGTTTCCATTTTCTTCTACAATTTGGTCTTATTAAATAAAAATTAATTCCTTTCTTTTTCTTTTGACTTTTTGTGGCATTCTTGTAATAGAAATAAATTTATCAGAGCAGAACATTATTGTTCGGTATTCTGAAAATTTTTTCAACTTCTGCAATAGGTTTAATATTTTCTTCTAATGACTGTATTGGGGAAAAAAACTTATTTTGAGTATGATATAATATTGGCTTTAGCTATTAGCCTTCTTTCACAGTAATTTATTTTTTGCAACGGTTAAAATTTCAGATGTAAATACTATTACTTCTTTAGTTAGTCTCGATATTGTCAAGTAGGTTCTTTAGTGTCTAATTCAATGACACACGAAAGAAGTAGAGTTAAACCAATTTATTAACTCAACTCTGAACTGAGAACACAGTGACTGACACATCTTCTGCTGTTATACTAGCAGGGAAAGTTCCAGAATACTTTTCTGGAGACAGTAAGAAAAGTCCAGAACACTTATCTGTTAAACTAAAGAAAGGCCCGGAATCTTCTGGAACATGAAATAAAGGAAAATATAAAATCAAGGAATTAAATATTTACACATACTGTGAATCGCATTGTCTCTAGCGGGATTTGAACTTGCGATCTCTTGATTATGAGAACATAGCTATGAAAATTCGGCCATGGGGAGTCGAGTGCCTCTTTTCAATGCGACTATATTTCATATTTATTTTTTTAATTTCCTTCCCCAAAAACGAAACTAGGCGGTCATTAAATTCTTTAATCTTTGAAATTTGTATATATATATTTATTGCATTATAATATGCTTCATAAAAAATTTTCTTAAGTTACTGAGATGATTTCCGATGGACTCATTTTAATGAGTTTTCAAAGTTAAAAAGTATTCTAATTTTTTTTTAATTTTTAATATCTTGTATTTGACTAATATTTTGTTCTCTTCCTTGATTTTAATGATGATTGGTAGTCAATATGTCAAGAGATCAAATAGAGATACAGTTTTTGCATGTTTTTCTTTATTTGAATTTATATCAATTTCGTAATTTCGTTAAAAACTTTCGAAACAATATAAATATTTTTAAAAAGCATTTTTTATGATGTATCATTATGATTCCTTTTTGATAAAAGGGCTGACTGTATTTAATGTTCATTATGCAGTTATTTCTATTAATCTAAAAGCAGAGATTTGTCTGTTAGTCCGTTGACACATTAAGGCTAAAGTTGTTAAAATTAAGGATACCAAATTTCAAACAAATGTATTGTAGAAGGTTGGAACGACAAAGCAATTTTCTATCACTTGAATTAGTTTTAATTAATCAAAAATGAAGCGAAATTTCGATAGTTCTTGTGATAACTTCTGAAAATATTATCTGGCACAAAGATAGTTATTCACCAATTATATAACCTTAAAAACAAAAGATTTTACGCCAACTTAAAATTCAAACACTTATCTTTTCAATGGTATGTTTAATTGAGCAATTTTTCCTTAAGATTTAATAATTTGTTTTAAAAAAATATCTCTATGCATGCTTTGAGTTAATATCTCTATGTAAGTTTCATTTGTTGAAATTTATGTCAGATCTATTTCTTTGCTTCATTAAACCTTCCAATTGTTTTTTCCCTTCTATTTAAAAAGAATATTGAGTCATAATTTTTGAATCAAAAATTTAATATACTCTAAAGCAACAAAAAATAAATAAGTGATATTATGGCTTACGAATTTTAGCTTATCTTTTTTTTCTCTGTGATCTTAAGCATAATTATTTCAGGATTATATTCTTCATGTCCTATTAATTAAATTTACATAAATTATTCAGGAAATTTTCTTAACTTCCAAAGCTACAAATATTTCCAACTACGCATTTCATAAGCAAATGATAATTCTCCTTATTTTGAGACTTAAAAACATCTACAACTATTAATTTAAATTATTCACTTTTTCGATATAATTATATACACTCTTATCCAAAAGTTACGCATAATCGGTAATTAAGTGAATAATATCTTGGGGACTTTATCCCCTTGGAAATGGTTACTCTGCTCTCCCCGTCACAGATACACCACCGCTCTAAAGACTGAGCTAGTTGATCTAGAATTACCAAACTTGGCACATATATATTTTAAAAGGTAAAAATGTGTACTTTGGAGCGATTTAGAATTAGAATTTTGATTAACTAAAAATTAAGCGGAATTCTTACTTTCTCCCGCGATAACTCCCGAAAATGTCATAGCAGAAAAATAATTTTTACGTCATCTAAAAATTCAGAATATTATCTCTTCAAAGATGCTGAATTTTTTGGTGATATAATTTTTCTTATTTTTGATCCGTTTTTTTAATGTTTTGAACGTATTTTATGACAGCACCGGATGTCCCAAAAAAGTGGAACAAATGATTATTTCCTTAAAAATTGCACCTTAGCGTATGTTTCCAGTTTCAAAATTTCATTTAATAAGATGTGCAATTGTATGAATACAATTTGGCTTCTGTGACTCTTGATAATAAAAAGTAAAAGCAAATTATACGTCCTCCATATTTTAAAACTGTCAATTAATAAAATATTTTTATTACAATTATCTGTGCAGATATGAAGCTTCAAGCTTCTATCTATGAAATTTTCAGCTATTCTGAAATGCAAATTTATTCATTTAGACCACTTCCCAGTACTTCAGGCTGGTGTTTGAGTGATTCTTTGGTTGCACGTTTTGGAGATTATATACCTATCACAATAGGTTTTTTTAAAGAGTGGGACAAAAAAATGAAAATACAGTGGAACCTCGCTTACTGAGCACAATTCGTTCTAGTATCTTACACATAATGCGAAATCATTTTTTTTTTCTGTAGGAATCCATGTAAAATAGGACAATGTGTTCCATTCCGAAAAGAAATGTTCAAATAAATTTATAATAATATAATTTATTATTTATAGTGCTTGCTTTTTTATAAGAAAATTATTTAAGACATATAAATAATATAATTTAATATTTATAGTGCTTGCTTTTTTTACAAGAAAATTATTTAAGACACTTATAAGACTTTATCTGCATTTCAAAATTTAATGAAAATTAGACACCACCATATCGTTAAATTAATTTGTAGTGGGCACAACTACTGTCTTATTTGGGAGAAGCTTCTCAACGTTTGAAGCAAAATTACCCTCACTTTCAGCATCTTCCCTGCTTCATTGGAAGATTGTTGCGTTCTATTGTTTCCACCTCTTCTGGCGAAATCTCCTCCGCAGCGTTTTTATGCTATGATATAAAATGTGGAATGATCTTCCACGAGCTCACTGATGTCGTTGCTTTGGTCTTTGTTACTTATTTGGCTCCATAATTTATTCCATAGACAGAAGAATTTACTCAAACCCCTCGGAGCAGCACTCGACAACGCTATCCGACCAAAACTTCTTTGGAATAGATACAAGGGCTTTCTTCAAATTATAGACTGACATAAGCCAGTATGTGATGTCGTGGTGTCCCCTCGCCAATCATTCTAGGAAAAATCACTCATTAATGTTTACATTTTGTTTAATCTTGTTATGCGAGTTGCTCGTTAAGCGGGGTTTGTTTTATATTTCTTAATTTTTTTAATTAAAAAATATAGCATAATACATGAATTGAAATGTTTAAAACTTTTCAAAATGAACAATTTGACATTTATTGAAAGTTTAATTTTTATAATAATGCTTGCATATATGTGCAACTGCTTTCTATGTATTGTACATAGTCTCAATCATCAACATTTGGAAACATTCCTCGTTACTGAAAAACGTCATTTCCAGGAAAATACACAAATGCGAGTGAAGAATTTTATTTTCTGGCTTGGTATTTATTGTTTCCTTGAGCCGTCTATAATATTCAATTTCCTAAATTTCGCTTGCCTTCTTAATCAAATGGAAGTTGCAACTTTCGACCAGTAGCTTTGCGAAAAAAAAAACAGATTTGATTGCTTTATAGGATTTTTGTCGCCACTAGTTATCATCATTGGCTTTCAAATGCAATTGGCTCTTATGTGTGGTATTACTTTTTTTCGCCTTTTAATCCTTGTTTTTTAAAAATACATTAACACATTGACGCTTTCTCACCTGAGTGTCTCTGAAGATAGGTACTAGGGTCATCTATACACCCTTTGCTCTCCAGTCTCTACATTACAGCTGGCCAATCAAAGTGAAAACCAGTAAACGTAATTAGCATATTTATTCAATTCAAATGATTGAATGATATACAAATAGAAAAATATTTGCATGAGACGATTTTTTGTATTAAATATTTTACAATTCAAAAATAAATTTTCCATATACATTTGTGATTAGCTTTAGAAAGTGATTAAAATTTAGTGATTAAATTTAGAAAGTTTTTTTTTTTGAAGCTTTGTTGAGAGAAGCGCGAATCTTTGTGTGTACATACAAGCAGTAAGAGAAAATTTTGACTAATTTACGCTTTTATGGTGTAAGGGTATATTAAATTAAAGGGTATATAAAATTAAAAATTTAATTTTTAAAATGAAACTTCTTAATATTCAAATCTTATATAATTGATATAAGCTTTATCAATCCAAAATAATTAAAAAAAGAATCAAAAATAATTAAGGTAGCAATATTAGTTTTGAATGGCATTTTTTACTAAGCTTCTAATCAAATGTTTTATTCAAAAATACTTTTCTTCACTATTATTGTTTTCAAAGACAACATATTTAAGAAAATTTATGAATCTCTTTGGAGTCTTTTTAAATTATAAAATATGATATATATGGAGTATTTATTCATTATTGAAGAAATCCATCTTTTCTCTATTTCCATAATTCTGATTGAAATAAATAGATGATAACAAATTTTATTGATAGATACTACCAATGCGCAATTTTGAATTACATTTTCATCCCTAACTGCAGTACTTTGTCAAGGTTTCAAATACAACTTTTACTCTCCGACCTGTGTATGACCACACACTTTAAAACTAAGTCAGGCTGTAACACTTTTCTTTGAACAAAACAAGTTACCTAATTACGTCAATATACACGCGTGGCAAGTGCGCAGTTGCCACAGGTTAGCCCCTATTCGAAGGGCGTAGCAGATTCTTCGTCCATTTTCCCTGCCGCAGGAAATGTATCTTACGTCACACAAACAGCACCGAAGCGCCATCAGATTCTCATCCAGGATTTGAACAAAAATAACAAAAAAAAAAGTGTTTTTATAAATGCATGCGTGTTGATTACTCTATACAAGGTCACAAATTAAATTTCTTCTCTCAGGTTCAAAGACATGAAGCGACTGACCCTGGTTGTCTGAAAAGGGCCAAGGCCATATGCAGGGTAATAAGATGGGGTGGAGATGGCCAAATTCCTCATCCGGATCAGATGAGTGACCTGTCAAGGACTATAATTTTGATAATTTTTAAACAAACTACTTGGATTAGTTAACTTTTACTGCAGCTTAGTTGCAAATGGAACAGTAAGGCATGCCTCAGACAAAGACGTGATGCGGGTTGTTGAAGCTATCACTTCTGAAATTTTTTTATAAACACATCTATATGTTGAGACGATCAGATTTGCACAAATATAGATTTTGATGTGTTTGCCCAATGTAATATTTTTAATTCTTAGTTTTCCAAATGAGATGAAATTTATCTTTTATTTATAATCAGAATTTCATGTGTAAACAGTTTTTGAAAATACCTTCTGGAGGTCATGAGATGTATCCAAGCAAAAATCTCGACCAATGGCGGTTGTTATAGAAACAGTTATCATTCTATTTCAAAAAGAGTGATATGGTGGAAGGTTATTTATATTTTGCTGCCAGCTATGTTGAATGAATTTATTCGATATCACTTAAGAAAATAACAACAATTGAGGATTGATTTTTGACGTCATGTTTCTTGTAATTTATATAATGTTGAAACTGTCTCTAAGATAGAAAAAACAGTAAGTAATTTGAAACTTTCATAATGACTCTTAAGCTATTTTTGTTTGTTGCATAAAAAATGCTAAATATCGATACAACTGCTTCCATTTAAATGTTTTTTGATCATTAGTAAAACATACAATAAGTTCTGACGATATACTGAACTTTGACTGATTTGATCTATGGTCTTAAGTGTCTTTTAAGATGGTTTTCTCGAAGAATAAACTGGGTGATGGCAGTAGCACTACCGAAGCACAGAAGAACGCAAGTACCTCCCATTTTTAAACAGATATTCAAAAATATCCTTTTCAAATTGGTGAAATGAATAATTAAGAATTTCTTCTAAACTGTAATCTTCAGTTGCAAAGTTAATATCCATCATTGCTTATAAGAGAAAAAAATTCAGAAACTTTGAACGAATTTCTTTTATCCAGAAAGAGAATTAATTCATATGACAGTACAAAGATCAATAATCCTAGAATTTGATTAATTTAATTGTATCCATTTGAAATTAATATAAAAAAGTAAAAAAAATTGCATGTGTAATCATAAAATTTTGTATAAGCTTACTCTTAATTGCAGAAATGATACGACGTATGACAAGAAATCTACTTAATATCGTCCCAACGCTTTAAGAATATAAATCCAATGAATTGGAAAAATAAAAATCATCTTTAAAATGAATAATTTTTTTAATTTATAAAAAGCAGAGAAAACGACGAATGTCAGGGAAAACGGAAAAAATCAGAGAATGCATCGAAATAAAATATATATCATTAAAGGTTTTTTTTTTTATTTTGGTGAGTGGAAGTGGTTTAAAAATGACTTTTGTTCCATAATATATTCCGAAGTTACTGACAGAAAACAATAGCATTTTTATTTAAAAACTAATTAAAATTTTGAACACGCGTTTCCTAGGTCGCATTTGTTATCACTGTCGTTTTTTGAGAAACTATCTATATTTCTTTATTAATAGTGATCATAATTAATAATATATTCTATATCTAAAGTATGGTATGATAAACTAGAGATTTTTTTTCAAGCTTACTTTTAAGACGAAAGAAAGCATTCATTTTTTTATGTAAAAGTATATGCATTAATTTCGGAAGGGAAAGGTGATATCAAAGATGTGAAAAATTTAATCAAAAATTAATATTCGCTAACTTAATACTATTGAATAAAATAAGATGCTTTTTTTGCTTCGTTTATACGTTTATTAATATGTGAATATTTTTTTCTTATGATTTTATTGAGGGAAATGGTAAATTTACTTTATCTTTTTATTTTAATCTTCCTTAAAAGAAGCAAAAATTTCTTTATTCATTAAAAACATTATGAAACAAAATATTAGCGGAAATAGACTAAACAAAAGCAATTTTTTAAATACCTCTATTGCATGTATTTTTTTATAAAATTTTTATGTAATTACGGTTGATACATTTTCACTCAAAAGATACTATAGATTTTGCTATTTTAGTATGGAAAAGATTTTGATTCTTACTTATTTTTATATTTCCCATTAAATTCAATGAAAATTAATTCTAGAATCTTGAAGTTCATATAAGTATTATTTTAAATTAAATAGTTGAAATAAATATCAATTGTTATGTCGTAGGAGTACAAAATGTATCAGATTTGTTAATTTCTACTATTTAGTTTATTAAAAAATAATGAAGGAATATTTGGAGTGATTTCTTGCTATTGATTTAAAGTAAATGAATAACTCCTTCAATACTACTGAAACAGATGTTTGAATACTTAAAATAGAAATATATATATATAGTTAAAAAGTTGATTAGATAGGTAAAATATCCCTAATTTTTTCATAATCTTCTAACACAAATTATGGAATAATAAATTTTATAAATATTTCCCTTTTGATTTTACATAAGCATTCTTATGAAACAAATTGTGAAAATATGTGCTGCAAGTTCTTCGTATAAAAGGAGGGGGAAATAATCAAAATAGAATGAAAATGGTGGATTCAATTTCATTAAAAACAAATATTTCTTGACTAGTCTCATCCACAACAAATCTTTGCCAGTATTAGATCTCAAAGAAAGTGAATTGACAGTTTGAGCCATCAATTATAGTTAAATTAACGAAAGCAATGAAAAATTTCGAATACACGTTTTTAGGAAATTTTTTTTGGTGATTTAATCGTTGGAAAGTGAAACTATATTTTATCTACCGCTGATGAAAATTCTACCAGAGATTCCATCTTAATGACGCTTGAAGAATGAAATATTAATTGACGAATATTGGGGACACGTGCTTAAAAAGAATTCAATGTCATGTGCCTCACCAACACGTGTGAAATATGCGTGAGTGCGTTTTTATTAAAACAGATTCTCTTCATATCTTTTAAAAAAAGATTTATTAAGTCTGCAGTACTCTTTAGCCAAGGTAACGGGTTTACTGTACTACAAAACTGTTTTCTTTTTATACAGATATTAGCATTAAGTGTAACAATTTTTGCAGCTTTTTACTAAGATTAGAAGCTCTATCAGAAAACTACATTATTTTAAGTGTTTTATATTTATTAAGATACGAAAGGCACATCCATCCACCAAAGAAAAACACGGGTTTCAAGTCGTTTAGTGTAATGGGGCATGAGCAAGTAGATCTTTTAATTTCGAGAAGAGTTCAATGTGATACTGGATATACTTATAAAGCGACATTCTTATTCTAAATGAGATAGTAACAATTTTATTTACAAATGCAGTCAATCTTTAAATTGTGCAGATATTTTACTTGCCAAATTTAATGACTTACAAAAAGCTTTTTAATCGTCATGTATGACATTAAAAATAGATATCGGAGATTTAAAAAAAATTATCGCTTAATTCCAGATATTTCCATTTTACAATTAAACATTGAATATTTTGAATTGGCACTTAAGAGTTAATTGATTGTAAATGCACTTAAAAACAAAATAGGAGAAGAAATTTTATTGCGCTGCCAAAATGTTATGTGTCAATGTTATGTGTCAAAAATTATTTGGCAGCGCTTGTATATATAACCCAAATATGGTTAATGTCTTAAATATCTTTAATACCATAAGAAAAAAATTAACTAACTACTAGTTAGATCATCACAATTTCCATCTTAGACACAGTTTTTTCTTGAATCATCTCCTAATTTATTATCTTTAAACTATAATTAACTTCATCACAGCATAAAGGTTTTGTTTAGTCTATGCAACTAACATGCATAGAAAAATCTATTAACATTATTACAAGTATAGAAAAATCTAATAAATTTTTTTATTATAATCGATTTTTGGTTCTTTTGGAGCAAATATATATGTTTAAATTTTTTTCTCAATGCAAAAAAATATAGATAATATTATTGCTTACTTGTGTAACTTTTAGCAAAATTTGAAATAATTTCCTTACTATTTATATAATTTATCTTTATAAGTATTACATAATCACGTAAACTCGTTGTAAGTTTCGCAGTTTATATGGAATCATTTTGCATTTTTTTCTACAACGATGATAAATCAGGAAAAACTATTTGTGTGGGAGGATAGTGAATTCTAAAAATATTTAATGAAAGGTGTGGCAAGAAGTTGCGGTTAATTCCATCTGTATTGTTATCATGACTAATAACCGCAAAAAGATGGAGCCTATAGAATTTCACGATAAACCTTTATAGGATATTAATCTCACTCCCACTTTCTAAGTGTTTTCTTTATGAGGTTATAGAAGGATATAATAGAATTATTTTTAGTATCTGACCTTTGCTGAAGCTTACACAGATTCAATTTAAAGAGTGAATTTTCGCATCTAAACTATTTTATAAACAACTTTTAGAAGTGAAATAAGATTCAAAAATATATTTTTTAATTTAATATGAAAGAAAACTTTATCAAATAAGAAATAACATGATCTAGATAAGTTGGATAAATGTAACTATCTAAGTTTTTTTTTTTTTTCAGAAATTTCGTTGATAGAAAAATATACATTTTTTTATTATTATTATTTCAAGAAAAGTAACATTTTAACTTGTTAAGGAGTTTAAATATAGATTTAAATGACTAACAAATGGAGGTAGCTATTTCAAATTTAAGAGCATTTCTTAAGAAAAGAGCTACATTCTCGAACAGTTTAAAGGAGATGATTCCCTATTAAATAAATTTACTCATATTGTTAAAAAGCCGCTCTTTCTTATCACGAATATTTGGGTTCTTTAATTTAATCTAATTTTATATTGCCTATGTAAAATTGCAAAATTTGGAAATAAGATAAACTATTTTAAATATTATATATGATTGCAGAAGAGCTGCAGATAATAATTATATTAGAAGTCTCCTACAATAATCGGTATTTTTGTGTTGATATAAATGCAATATTATATTCAAGATGTGTGATCAGTAAAGCAAATTTCTACTTAAAATTTAAAAAAATGTGTTTATTATTATTATTATTATGTGTTTAAATGACTGTATGCTTGCTAATGCCCTACAGTTCAGACTGTTTGATCTAGAGCCGCCAATTTGGTACCTATGTATTTGAAAGCCTAAAAATGTCCACTCCAAGGAGATTTTTTAAAACTTTTAATTAACTGAAATATAAGCGAGGTTTGGGTTTTTTCCAGCAATATATTCTCTTAATATTATGGCAAAAAAATTTACATGATCTTAAAATTAATATGTATATCTTTTAAATTATATTAATTACCGTAAATTTACTTGGTATCTTTATCCTTATCCTTACTTTTTAAGGAGAGTTTTCAATTTTTAATTAATAATTTTAATTTTAAGCATATTTTACAAAAATATCTTCATTGCTCTTAATGGAACTCGAATCCTTTTCATCATTGGTACTGATATTTCATTTTGGTTTTATCGGCTTATTCTTCTACATTAAAATAAGACTTTTTTGAAAGCATACTATTCATAAAATCCTTGATTATTGTGAAAAATTATACTAACATTTAACTTCAGAAATGAGAAATGATGAAATTTTTGTAACATTCAATCACCTTTAAACACTTTTACACTATTGTTGTTTTTAATTTTACTTTTTGTTTGTTTTTACTGAAATATTCTGAATTTTTTTCCATTGAAACATAGAAGTTTTTATTGAATATTCCTCTAATATATTAGATAAATCATGAAATATGTTCTGTAATACATATAGAACTCTTAAGTTGAATAACCTTCTACGCTAGTAATTTTTGCAAACACAATTCGATTCAGCAAACATGTTGTATTAAATTAGAGAATTTAATTACTTTCCTATTAAAATTAAACATCAGATTTTAGATGAGGCGACAGAAAATTCGAGCACTATACAGCATGATAATATACTGCATAAGGCTTCTGGAACAGTACAAGATGCATGATTATTAAAATGTGAAATATTTTCTGAGGAAGCCATTAAGATTAAATTACATACAAAAGATTCAATTGAAATTTTGCTTTCCGTAATCTTGTAAACCGCTAAGCCGCTGAAAACGGCTAGTTAATAATAATTATAGATTCAAGGAATTGTTTAAATAGTTCATATATTGAATATATTGTGAAAAATAGTTTCCAGTAATAAATTAAAAAAGAAATTGAAATTTTTCTAATCTATAATTTCTGTAAAGTTTTTTGTTTTAATTATATTGTTTGCTTTATTCAAAACATTTAACTTTAAATGGATTTTATCTCCAAATCTGTCATTTAATCATAGAGAATCATCTACTTATACTGAAATGAGTTGATCAATATTAGAAGGAATGGATGATTTAAATAATGAAGAATTGATTTGAAAGATGTAATTCATTTTCAGGTTCTAAATGAATCAGATAGAAAATTCTATAAGATTAAATTACACAGAATTTTTTTTCTGTGTGCTTTCAAAATCACGGCTGTTCCTTATTAAATATCACAAAAAAAAACTTCATAATTTTATGATATAATTAAAATATAGAAAATAACATTTTATTTGCTTCTAGTATAATAGATTATTCATCTTATATATTCATGAAAATAATTAAAATGAATTATATTCATTTTCTGTAACATATATAATAACGCTAGCTGCTGGTCAGACGTTTTTCTTCTCTGTATAAGTTAAAGAAATGGGGAAAAAATTGCCTTTTCGCAGCATAATATTTCATGCCTTTAAAAATTTCATAACCTTAGGTCTTTATGGATGATTCCAATTAAACATAATTTATAGATTTCCCATTAACGATTTTGGAAAAACTGGGTTAAAAAAAACTTTATTAAAATGACATTGATGTCACGTAAAAAGCTGATGTTTTGAATTCTAAGATGGTCTATCGTATAAAATAATTTTTATATGATGATATCTTCAGAAATAATGGCTGAAAAGCCTCAAGTCGCGTAACCCTTTTTTCAATCGTTTTTTAAAGTAATGTAGAAACTCTTTAATGATGCACATAATTTTTTTCGTATCCCGTGTCAAATGTCATTCGATTGCGTTAATGGATGAAGATTTCTATAAGGCTCAAACATACAAACGGACATTCAATGACATATATCGAGAGATAATTGCATAATAAAAAGATGAGAATTTTGTAAATGCATTTATATATGTATGTTATTTTTTTTGACATTAATCACTTTAAAATGAACAGCGGTTTTTCATCAAACACTCATTGGCTTTTAATGAGATACTGAAATTTTGTTGAATCCAAAGTTGCATATATAAATAACACATTTTAGAACTTCTAAAATAATTTTTAAACAACACAGATGTACCAAAATATCTTTTTTCGGGAGTCATTTATTTAAATAATTCTATTAATTTGTAGCAGATACATCGTTGTATCTCATTGCCTATTATTAAAACTCTTGGCTCGTCTGAAACTGGTTTGGATATAAACAGTTCTGGAAACGGATTGACGTCAAAAGGTGACGTATGAATGAATATGTCGAATGATCTTATCAGCCAGAAAAATATTTTTTCTCAGAATGTTTTGTACGCATATTATAAAAATGTGCTTCAAATGGAAAATGTAAAGCTTAGAACGTTTGAGAAGATGCAGTTAATGTTGAAGGGAAAAATCGCATTTCTTAAAAGCGAGACGAAATCGGAAAAGTAACTTACAATTTCTTTTCAATCAATTTTTTGAAAACTGAAAGGAAGAAAATTAGCTTGTTTCAATCAAACATCAAGTGGTTGCCCGGTTTATAAATAATATCAAATTTCTTTAATTTTATAACATTAAAAATTTTAGAGCGTTTTCATAAAAAGATTTATTTCTATTTTATCTACAGTAGAATTATTTTTGTGGAATGTAATTTGTGTATGCTGAACACTTCTCATTTATATAAATACATAAAGATAAATAATATTTCCCAAGCATATGAAAATTAGTAACATATATAAGTTTTAAAATACTCACTTTCTAAAATTCTATTTTTACACAATTTATTTATTTTTTTCCTAAAGAAACCTGCCCGATTTTAGGAAAACATACCTAACGGGGTTTTTTTTAACAATTCTTCAATTTAATTAATGGCATATGTAAAATAGTTCACGCAACAAGTTTTTTTTTCCTTGAAATAATTGTTTTTTGAATTACAATTAAACTCTTCATTTATTAAAGTTGTTTATATTACAATATTATAAACTAATTGTATTGGTTTTTTAAATTCTATTTTGGTGCTGTGAAAATAATAATTAACCTCTCTTCTCTCGATAAATTCTTCCTAAATTCCATTTTTGCAAAAATAGTAAACACTTGTAGGAAAAAAATGAAGCTCATAAATTATTGATTTTAATGTCATAATATATTTTTATACTTGCTCATGAAACACTTACGCCAAAACTTTACTATTTTAGCTCTTCAAAAAAACTACTTAAATGTGTAAAAATGAGATCATAAAAAGATGCATAGTTCAGATTTTTAATTAATTATGTAATTTTTATTAGACGGTCATTTAATTTTTAATTAAAATTAATTCATTTTTAGTAAAAGTTTATTTAATTTCTAATTTAAAATGATTTTTTATTATGTTTGTAACTTCTATAGCAATTCTTTCAACATTTAGTATTAATAGTCAGAGTTAAAAGCTTTCCTGCTTTGGATTTAACGCAAAAATAATTATAATAATAATAAATAAGGGATTATAGTTCCTTTATTCTAATTGTTGACTTTTTAAGATCCAATTTATTAATTTTTTTGTAGAAGAATTTTTAATTTTTTTATATTAATTATATCAAGTAAGGAGGATTAAAATTTAATTGCATTTGTTGTGTCTCTCTTTATGATGTATTGACATTTTTGTGTGTTCATAAGTGGGACAATTTATTTCTCGCTATTTTAAAATATTTAATTTGCTATAATAAATATATTTAGTTGTTTTTTAATATTAAGTTTATACTTTAAAAATTATTTCGTAACATCTAACAATGATATCATAAAGAAGAATACATTTGCATTTCGCTATAAAATGCTATATTTTCATCTTAATATCTGTGATTGAAGCAGTTTTTCATGTGTTAGAAATTATAAAAATATGACTAAGTAAAATATTTGTTGTTTTTTTTATTTGAATTATTAATTACATAGATACATGTAATATATTGCTGCATGTTTTAAACTATCAGTTTTATTGTTGTTGTTGCTGCTGTCAGGTTTGATTATTGTAGACTTTAATTCAACTATTTATCCTTTTTATTTGAAACAACAGAAATAGATAAAATCTCTTTTGTATAAATTTCTTTGTTTCGATATGTAGGTTCTTATAATGTAATTAAGTGCAAATTTTAAATAATTATATAACTCCTTTGAAGTGTTAAATATTTTTAAAAGCTAATATTCTGAACAAATAAATTAATTTCCAAAGGAGCTTACTTGTTAATAATATATATATTTATATATACGGAATATTATATAAAATATATAATTGATAAATTTAAATATATAATTTTTCATTTATAATAAAACTGAATGTATGTTTATGTGTGTATATCTATGTGTTGGACTCTACAGGCTAGATAGTTTGACCTAGAGCTTCCAAACTTGGCACATTTATATTTTGGAAGTTCTGAATATTAATTTCGAAGCGTTTTTTTTTTGAATGGGGGATTTTTAATTAAAATTTTAATTAAAAATTAAATGAAATGTTGGCGTATTTCCGCAATCCAGAAAATATTACAATACAAAAATGATTTTTACGTCTTCTTAAAATTTAAATAGTTATTGTTTCAGTTATACCAATAGTGTGCCTACGTGCGTGTGTTTTAATGGCGCTCTATGGGCTAGATCGCTTGACCTGGAGCTACTACAGCTACTCTCAAAACTGTGGAAACTTTTTAGGAATAAAAGAATATTTGTGATTTGTAAGGCTCATAACAGCAACAATTTTATTAACTGAAAACCATAAGTTATATATCCTTTGCAAGATAATTTAACCAAAAATTTAATAAATTTATTTTCGTAATGGGTATTTGCATTAGAACACAGTTCTGGGTATTTGCAAAAATTCATAGTTACGGTAACTAATATTTATTTGGATGAATTACTAAAGCCTTACAGCGTCGTTCAATGGAGTTCAAAAATATTTCATCTGTCATAATGTGATATCATAATTAAACTATTGTCTCATTTATTATTTATTTATTTATTGCTGCGTTGGTTTTGTGCAACAAATTTCTTTAGTCTGTTACATAGATTTTTAATTAAGTCAAAGTTTGTGTTATTTCCAAGTCATTCCAATAATGATTGTCTTGAAACCAATTTTTAGATACAGTTCCATCATCTGAATCCTGATGAATTATAAATTCATTATCTGGGGAAAAACGTTGAAAACAGTAGTTTAGGAATGAATATTTCATTTCTGTATTTTTGGGTATTTCTGTTCCCATTTATCACACTAATTCTGTCCATGGATTGCTGTCATATAACCCGAGATGTTAACATGAACTGGATGTTTAACAGTGGATATACTAAAATCATGATTTAAAAAAAAAAGTCTTCGCATTTACGTACTTTATGTTTCTGCTACCAAATAATGCAATTTTGGCCTCGCCACTCCAATCACACTATCCCATTGCCTGCTGTCCATTTAATATGATTTTTGCTCACTTCAATCCTTTCAACAGTTTTTCAGATTTAAAAATATATTTTTATGGAATTTTTGCATTTAGACCAGATTTTCAATTTTGTATTGGGTCATTTCACTTTGCATGCTTACTTATAATTTTCATCCAACACGTAGGCACAGTCTTTTAATTATCCTATCATCACTTGATGTTTGCAACTTTTTGAGCCTCTAGTAATTTGGTTTTGCAATGAAAAATTTTCTCATACTTTATCAAAATTTTAGAAATGCCTTCTTTAGTTGGATTTCCACCAATTTTCGATCTAATTTCATTATAACTAAAGTTTTCTTTGTTCAGTTGAAAATGTTTACACCATTTTCTGGATATGCAGTCAACTCTTTATACAATTTCTTTCTCTTTTTTTTTTTAACATTTTAACAAAACGGAAGAATAAAAAAAATGAAAAACTTGAGAACAATTACAAAAAAAAAGGAGAATCTCCTTCAAGCTATTAAAACATGTTATCAGTATCTGAATTCGATTGATAACAAGATGCCGCTTTAATGCCTTTCAAATATTTTTTACTAATTCGCTTTATTCAAATGAAGAAAAACTGCGATCAACTAAAGCAAGTTAGGCTTGTTTATTTTGATTATTTAGAAATATCTTTTAAAGAAAGAAAAATAATTCAAGGCATTTCATTATAGATTAAATTATTTTTAAATGATGTATAGTTTTCATGTATTACTGCTGATAGCAGTGCTGCTATAAGCAATCAAACTTCAAAAATTCATTTCTCCTAAACGAATTTCCCATTATCATTTCTATATTTTAGAAAGTAGGAATGTGTTTCGAGGATTGATATTTTCGAAATTTAAATGTAAAAAAAAAGAAAAATTTTATGTTTTTCGTCTATAACTTCAGAAAACATTATAGTACAAAAATTATTAAAAATAGCAAACATAAAGTATTTAATTAAAAATTTTAGCAATCATTTATCCCGGAGAACCACCTGGTCAACAAAGGCGGTTAGTAAAAAATAAAAATATTTTTGCGAACTATTAAGTTATTGCAGAATTTAATCTTTAAACTAATGCTATAGGGGCTAAAAAATTCTTTGAAATGTTTTCAAACAAATTTTTGTAAATGTAGGTACGAAATATTTGAAAATCAAATCATATTACGAGTAAAAAAACAAAAGTTAGTAAATACCATAATAATATTTGTGACCTAAACACTCCGTAACAACATATTAAAGTAAAACAATTTTCTGAAATTTATACTTAGCAGATGAAGTCTGTAGCACTAGAAAGGTTTATTTTATATATTTTTATATTGTAATCGATTTATTATAATGATTATGATATCACTCTTAACTTCCAAATTGTTGCAATTTTTATTCATTCTATATGAATCTAATAAAGAGAATTTAATCTTCAATATTTAACATCAAAAATTCTTCCGAAATTCAGAATTGTTCTCGAATTAAAATAACGTTATCTGTTACGTCATAACTTATGTCCGTATTTTAACATCCTTTTTCTTGTTTGTATTCTTTTGTTCGAACTATGTACATAAAAAGCATGGTTCAAAAGGTGAATAATACTGTTTTGACCTATGTATTTTACGAAAAGATTATTCCTCTATATTAACATATGACACATATTTATGTCGATCGCTTCGCTACTCCTTTATTAGATTAAGAGTAAACACAAAGGAATAAAGTTATAGAGAAAAATCTTATCTATCTGGCTTATAAATTTCAAAATGTTTCCTATTCGTTTTTTTTTTCAATTATATTTCAAAGTTCAGCTTTTTAATTCAAGAAGCGGTGAGTAAACAAATCTTCAATAACTCTTTCATTCAGACTTCTTTCCCTTCCTTTTTGGCTTTTTTCTGCAAGTAAAATGAGTATCAAATCAAATTCATGGGCATAAAATAAATATTATTTAATTTCAAATTAATAAATTCATCCAATAATTGAAAATTCCTGATGTTCTTATCAAAACCGAGTTCATCTTGACCTACTGCCAGTGACATTCGAGAGAAAAGACTAAAAATAAAGGACTATTCTTTAAAGAAATCTCACTGAACCTTCTTGCTTCGCCATAAGAATAATTTATGCGAAGAAAAAAGACGCAGGAAGAAAAACCTGCCTGTCGTTACGTAACTTAGGATTGGATCAGTAGGTAAGTAACTATATTGCTGTGGGGAAAAGAAATTCTGTTTGTGTAATAGTACCCCAGTTCTTATGTCCTTGGAACGTGAAAATACTACACACGTGGAAATTTGCATGCGCATAAGGGGTCTGTCGCCCCTCACCACGTGACGCATGTGACTGAAGACACGTGAAATAGTTAAACTAATTTTTATTACCGAACGGTCCATAAGGGGCATCAGTCTGGTCATTAGATTTTTATATCTGATTTCTTTTAGAGCTAAGATATAAAAATAACATATAAGTGACGACATTAATCACTTTGAGATGAGTTTTTATGATACAATGGGTTTAAAAAACTGTCGATGCATAATCTTTGTGCACACGTGTCGTTGAATCGAAATTATTTCATAAATCGTTTTCTGGAAACATCGTTATACCACTTTTTTCTTTTGACGTTGCGCAAATAAGTTGCACAAACTCTAGGTAGTGATAAATACCATTAAATCATCGTTAATGTATTTTGAGAAGCAAGTGTTATGGTGATAGAAGTAAATAAGTTTTGAACGCTAGTAAACATGGAGTTACGAATTTTCACTGTCTTCTAATCATTTTTTTATGATCCATCATTTACCACATTCGGGGGTAAATGATGTGTTTTTTTTGTGTGTGTGTATATGTATTATCATTACACAACTGTTTTTTATTTTTCTGATTTTGTTTGTGAGAACACATGAGAAAGTTTTCTTGCAGTTGGAAATATTTTGATGTTTATAACTTGTTTGTGAATATAATTAGTTTTAAATTAATGTGGCTACCGTTTTACTCAAATGAAACAGTGTTGAAGTAAATAGAAGTAGACGTTTTATGAAAATAAAATAATAAAAATTTCATACGGGTCAGAAAAGATATGAATGAAATTTTTGCTGCTTCATGAACTGTCTTTAGATTCTTTAAATATTTTACTACAAACAGTAATGCTGGTACTAAGCCGTTGTAGGAGTGCTGTAACTTAAAGTTCTGAGGAATTTTTTTCTTCTGTTTAATTTTTATATAATAATGTCATCTCTCTTTGATTTTTGATCATATTGTCTCATTCCAAAACCACAGTAGAGGTGGGAAGAAAGTATTTGGGGATTAAATTTTTTCTTTTTCATTTCTCTGTTGATTAATATTACTCTTGAAGGAATGGTGAATTAAAATATTTGTGAGTTTTAAGCAAATCTTAAAATATAGTTTGATATGCAAAATTGTGCATTTTGATTCTAAATGGTTTAATCTTTAGTTTATGTAGAAAAGTATCAATTAATTGACCCTTGGCAAAAAAAATATGAGGTACCTTTTGATAATTTTAGCTACTATTTTAGCAATGCGTTTGGCTTATGAACTAGTTTCTGCTAATAAAGAAAATAGTAGATCCATTATAGATTACTGTCAAAAGTGAAAGTAGTTTTGATCCTACTTCTAGCTTCACAAAAAAGTTGAATTCTGAGAATCGTTATTGATTTTTCACATTCTAAAGCTGAGTAAAGTCTTTCGGTAATAATCATATTCATTAAATAGTAGAATAATAAATATACCATAAAAGAAAAAATTTTTATAAAAACTATGGAATTTTGTAAATAACTTTTTTTTTGTATGAAAAAAAAAATTTAATAAAAAATAAAAAAGCAAGCTAAGGTACTATTTTATGCGATTAAAATTATTTCTTTCATTTATGTTTCTTTTCATAATTAGTTCAAATCAAAAGTGGAACTACGCTTTATTGTATCATTGATCAAAAAACATCTTTTTAAAGTTAAAATTTAAAAAATTTTGGCTCCTTTAAAATATGTAATTGATACAAAACTAAGCAGAATTGAGGTCAGCATTCGTAATAGAATAATGAACTTATAAATGAAAGAAATAATAAATTAATACCAAAAAAATGGTAAAAAAGGTGCAATGCTCTCTCTTAAATGACTTATTGGAGGGGAAAAAAAGAAAGAAAAAGAAAAATTGAGGCTGCAATGTTAAGGCGCATGTTTAAGGTGAAGGAAATGGGTCAAAAGGAATTAATAACACTCCAAGAGAAATAAATTTCTAAGATAAAATAACTCTCAGAAAAAATTTTTCTCATATAACTATAGTTTCCCCCCTGCTTTCCGGCTGAAGACAAAAGCATTATAAGATTTTATAGCTGATAGATTTATATTTTCCATGTAAAAAAAGTAAATAAATGATTAAATTATGCTCAGCAAAAAATTCGATGAGCGAAATCATATGCGAAGAACTCATGATTTTTATTGCCAGTTTCATCACGACTTGTTTCCCACCAGCGCTCCATTATACTATTTCTTTAGATTTCAGATCAGTAAAATTAGCCTATAAGTGAATGAATCGAGCTTTTTCGTATTCAATCAAATCACTGATATTTTACGGAATTCTTTATCAATGGATATTTAAGAAAATTTATATATAAATATATTTAAGAAATTTATATATAATTATGAATTTATATATAAATATGAATTTATTTATAAATATGAATTATTTTTGAAATGAGCATGAAGAACTGAAAAAGCTCGATACCGTTATTAAAAAAAACCAATGAAAGGAATAAAAACTACAAGTTATCTTTTATTAGGTATCACTTAAATAAAAAAAGAATGTGCCTAAAAATTTTTTAATTGAAAAGGAGTTCATTCTTAAATTTATTTATAATTTGGCGACGAATAAAATTAAAAGCATTTTAAACCTAAAAAAATGAAATGCTTGACTTCTTAATTTAGACATTTTTCTATTACTTCATTAGATCGCCTTTTCTATAATGAGAATGTTTCCCTTTTTTACTGCTCCAGATATTTCAATTTTATATATGAATTATTTTTCAAATATTATATATTGAGGCAGCTTTTCTGTACAACACCTGATCAGTAATTCACTGTTTGTACTGAAATTAGCATTTTAGTAAGGAAATTAATTCGTTGTGTGTGTGTGCGTGCGTGCGTGTGTGTGTGTGTGTGTTTAATTTACGAATTACTTACCCAAAATGTTGTGAGATGAGATTCATCAGATAAAATTGTACGTATAGAAATTTGTACAAATGCAGTGCAATTATGAAGGGGGGAAAAAAGGAATATTGATTACAACCAAGATTTTCTGGATATACATAAAATAAAATTCAAACGGTAATAATTAGATAATTCGATGTTCGCAACACGAATTTAAAATATTTTGAAAAGGGTTGCATATATTTAAAACGTAAAGGGTTTATTAAACTTTTAGAAAAGAATTACCTGCGTATTGTTCAAATTACCACAAATATATTTTATTAAAATTATACAAATTTATTTATATCACTTAGGTTCTTATCTTAATGTTCGAACTTTGTCCTGGATATCTATAAGATAAAATTTCAAAGACAAAAATAATATGTTAATTCACAGACGCATTATAAATCGTATCGTGAGACCTATGAACAAAATTTCGATTCGCATGACGTGAATGAAATGGAGAGTAAAATCTTAACAAATTGCCCGTTTGTAAACCTACAAGTTTTCACATAGCATTTTTCAATGTATCAAAAAGAAATTATAGCATGTGCATGCTTATAGGGTGATAAACTACCCATAAATTATGATATTATTGATGAAAAAAAGAAATCATTCAAAACTCTCAAACTTAAATCTTACTAAATTTGGTGTCGAATTATTTCTAAGAAATAGGTATTCAACAACTTCTCAAAGTAGATTTTTAATTAAAAACTAATCAAGAGCTCGAATTTTTTTTCTCAATACTTTCGGATTTCATTATTGTACAGAAAACATTTTGACGTTAACTTAAAAAAAATTTTTTTTTTACTATTCAATGATATATTCAATGAGGAGAAATAAATCAGACAAAATTTAATAGATTTAATATCAAGATGCTTAATTAAAATTTTAATGTGAAAATTAGAATTAAAAATAAAAAAAAAACTTATTTTAAGCAATCATTCTTAACACTGCAAACGAGCAGTGACAGCGCTATGCGCACTGAAATTTGAATTTGATTTCATTTTATATTTAGAGAAAATGATAATTAAAAACTATAAATTAATTGTTCGCGCATAAATTATTTCTCTTGCTTCGTTTGCATTGAGAAGAAGTTTTTTTAAAACAAATTAATGCTGTTATATCCCATCCATAATAGCTCTATCGAAACTTCAGAATAGATCGTTCATTTAATGAAAATATTAACCAAAAAAAATCCCTCTTGAAATTATTCTAGTGTTTTTCAAAAGCATAAGTTTTTTTTTAATTTTAATTCAAAGAAAAAACATAAATTAGTGAAATTATACAATAAATAGCAGACAGAGGTATAATATGATTGTAATGTTTCAAAAAGTTGCGAAATGAAAGCGAAGTAGATTATCAGAGTATATATTATTCCTATTTTATCATCAGTCAGTGAATTTTCCATGGATAATCAAAATCAAGATAAGTTATGAGACTGTAAGAAATTTCTATTATACTGATTATATTTTTCCTTTTAAATATTGCTCTATTTGTACTTGTCTGTATGGAAAGAAAAGACGTTGAACTCTCTTCTATTTGTATTTTAAACAAATGTGATTCTACAAAGTTACAAATATACGATAAGATAAAAAAGCAATTTCTGCGTAGTATTTGCTAAATAAACAATCGAATATCTGTACATCCTGAATCCTGCTATCTCGTAGACAGTTGAATTTGAGAAGAATAAGGAAGATATTTTGGAGGCGTTTTTATTACGATGCGTGAATTCGAAATTAATTTTTCAGATTTGGCAACATTTGTTAAAAATAACTGCATTTTAAATTGAACTTTTATAATATTCAAATCATTTATTTTTAAGCACAGGAATTAAACCATGAATTAGTTCATCTTTTTTCCAAAACTTGAAGTAGGCATTGATAGAAGCGTGTGACGAAATGCCGAAGGAGCTCATAAATATTCTCCTTTTCTGTATGATTTCACGTTATAAAAGATGAATAAATCTAAAAGTGCACTATTTTTTTTATGTTAACCAAATTTTTATTCAATATTGTAAACATAGCATACCTTCTTGTTCTAAAATGTCTTATGAAAAATTATGGACGGGTACCCTATCATTTGTAATTTTATTTATTTATTGTGTGTGTGTGTGCGGAATTACAAAACAGGTTCCAAAATTTTTGAATTTCCTTCTTAAAATAATTAATAATCTAATACAAAAATGTTTTATGCTCAGTTGATAGATTCAAAATCGGATTTAAAATTACGTAAATGCTAAATTTTTTCTTGGCCATTTTGTTATCTACCATCTATAACAGCTTTTTTTTATGCTCTTAAACAATATCCTCTGAAAAATCTTATCTTATGATCTAAATGATCTCTATGTGATCTTTGGCATTAAGCTTATTTTTGAACAAAGCAATACTGATAAATTCAAAAATTTATTGGTTATAATTATTAATTTTATTAAAGAACATTCTCTCACTTCGGTGTATATTTCAAAATCAAAAAGGAAAATTTAGTTCGATTAATAATTGCCAGGAATATCCACTGGCAATTATTAATCGAACACGGAACGACCTACTTAATGCTAGAGCTTACACCATTGCACACTTAACCAAGAAAAAAAAATCGTTCGAGTAGCTTAATTTGTCTCTTGGATTCAAAAACAAATTGTTTGACTTAAAACGGGAAACAGTGCTGGGATGCACTCTAATAAGATGACTTCCAGATTGCTATCTCCTGTTTCTCGATTTCATCGCAAAACATTTCCTTTGGCCGTTCTTGAACTTCGCCTACGAGCAGCGAATCTCTTCCGAAGGCCTGCAGAAGGAAGCGATAGCAGGCACGCATTGAATGGGCAAAAAGGCCGTCAAGGACAACAATTACACTTTTTTTCCCCTTTAAATCCAAAAACCAATAGAATAGAGACTTTCGTAACACGGTACAAAAGGGTTGAGGAAACTTTTGCTGAAAACATCGTAGTAAACCGGCAATCTTTCTTCTTTTTTATTCTTCCACGTCGGAGGGAAAAATGTGTCCTTGTTCTGTCGGGCTGGCGAGGCTATCAACAGAGCGTGTACGTTAAACAATCGGAAAGAATGGCGGCTGCTGAACTTTTATTAAGTCCTCTCTCCGATCGGCAGTAAATAAAAACATGATCTGTGAATCAATGTTGGCTGTTTATCACGAGCGATGGAACTTATAACGGAATCTAATCATTGAGGCAGGCCTTCAGAGGGAGGACTTTATGCAGTTCGCATGATTGATAAAAGAAAAAAAATGGATTCGATATTTGAATCTGTCCTTTAATAACCTTATGCATAATGCGAGTACCATGACACAAATAAGCAACAGTCCCGAAACTGTGATCGTGAATGTTATCTTGAGGTTTTCCAGAAATGAATGAATGAGTTTTGAAAAGGAAATGCAAATTAATTTCTGCTATTTTAAACAATTGAAATTAATAATTGTTCGCGCAAATTTGCTTGAAAAGACCTCTGTGATAATTCCAGAAACATGTTTTCAGGGTGAGCACTCAAAAACCGAAGTCTCAGAAATTAATATTTTACCAGTCTGGCATTGGAAAACATCAAACTCGCATTCTCATTATTTTATCTTTTTCTAGCTGTTTTCTTCCTGTTATTCCATATGAAGTATCCACACTAATCGCGGGTCCGTAGTTGAATTCTAAACAATTCTGATAAGCATATATTTCCAGTTGGAAAAATGCTTCAAATGATGGAAATAATCACATTTTATATTGTTCGAGCCTGCTGAAAAAATTAGTTATGTAATCTGCCAGTCCTATTTAGCAAAATATTCTAGGTATATTAAAATTCTAAGCAAAAAAAATGTTTCATTCTTTTTAGCAAAATGGATCAATTATGAAACTTTGAATTTCATTATTTTAGCAAGTCAACGGTAGCCTCAAAAAAGAATCATATGATGGTATTCAGATTTTCTTCCATTGAAAGGGTCTAAAATTGTCTACAATAGTGATATTCAAATTTTCATAATTCAATCGTTTTTACGTAGAAGTGTGAAACTTTTTTTAAAAAAACATTTATATGACAAGAATATTTTTCTAAATATGATTAATAGAAGTGGAGGATTGTATGAAAATTTATACATCATTATTTTTTAGGGCTACATTTATGTACTCAAACAAAAAAAAATAATAAAATTCTTTAAGACATTTGCAGCATTTTGCCAACAGAAACTGTGTGCCCATCTCTAATCACTTTAAGTAATGAGTATTGCCATGATTAGAGTAACCTTGTATATGTACTGTGAATAGAATAGTGTTCTGCAGTTTTCTACATGTTTTCTTGTATCATTTATCATACGTTCAGTTAAGAAATATTTTTTTGACTTGAAGCTGACTGACCAATAGCAATAATTCAGGATGGTGTGGTCATAAAGTCTTTCCATGATAACAAAAATTATTGTAAAAAAATCTATTATAATTTGGCATATGATTATTTCGATGTATTGTAAGGATGTTTATAAAACATTTAATAAAACCGCTTACGTCATTAAATTACTGTGTGAGCCTCCTCAGTAGCCCGAAGAATGTCAAGGCGGCATTCCAATGCTTGCCAAATGTTATCCAACATTTTAGCTTGCGATTAGACTCAACATCTGTGATTCCTAACGTTGAGGGCTTTCAATATCTTCAAATAGTTTTGCAAATATTCGGTCTTTTAAGTAATACCAAAATTGACATTCACCAGCAACGGCCGATTTGAATTCGGAGAACCATAGAACACATTGAAATCTTTCCTTCATTGATACCATTTTCATAACAATTGAATGTAAAATCACTATTTTTGCATTCGTTGTGCTATCTGTTTAGACTAAAAAAATTTCGAAACACGACTATTCCATAGTAAAAAATGTTCAATATTACATTCAATGGTTATTTTTCATAATAAGTGAAAGATTTTATGACTACTCTGTACTATTCTTGCCATCAAGTAAAGTATGTAAAAATTGCATTTTTTATTGTGATTGGGGCTCTCCTATAAGGTTCTTCTCGCAAAAAGAAGGGATAGTACTACGCATGTAATAATTGCACTACTAGACAGATGAGGCTAAACATCAGATTTTTAGCTTATATGTTTTTCTGTAAAACTGGATGC
>JAPMOR010115756.1:146929-191647 GCA_026543865.1 Argiope aurantia
CGAATTCCTAAAATTATTTTTTGAAGTTTTAATAGCTAATGTTTACATTTTTTTTTTCTGATTTCAATAATGGAATCCTTTTTTTCCTTTTCTAATGAGGTTTTCTGCTAAGCGATCGCATATTTGAAGTAAAATAACACCAAAATTAAATATCACACCTGTAATATAATGCTTCACTATTATATCATAGATTTGTTGTGATTTAAATTATAAATTCTATAAATCCTTACAGCGGCTCTTTCTTCATTTTCGTTAAAAGTATTTTATTATTATTATTATTATTTTCATTTTCTTTCA
Organism: Argiope aurantia; assembly: GCA_026543865.1. Taxonomy (NCBI): domain Eukaryota; kingdom Metazoa; phylum Arthropoda; class Arachnida; order Araneae; family Araneidae; genus Argiope; species Argiope aurantia. The sequence continues at coordinate 147,227 of JAPMOR010115756.1, forward strand.
ATTCTCAGTAGTAATCGAAAATCGCACTAATATTCCATCTTCCCTAATATTTTCGTTTGATTTCACTTATATCTTGGTGACACTTTTCACTTTGTTCCTCCCCCCACTGCACCTAAATTTCCAAGTAAATAATGCTGATTCAAATGAATGAAATGAACTCGTATTACATCTTAATATCATGAAATTTCTAACATCCTTTCCACATTAGATTTGTAATTTAGTTTTTTTAGTTTATAATCCAGCTATTTACGGCTATTTTTTTAAAATTTTCTCTCTTGTTTGTTTCTTGAATTAAAATCTTGAATTAATGAATATTGAATTAAAATTTTCATTCTTCATCAGATTTCGATATTATATCCTTGAAATGTCCCTTTCTTCAATTTTGCTTTGAATCATCATCAGTTTTCTTTTATTATTATTAAACTTGGAAACTTATCATAAAAGAATTTCAAACATTCTCCTTCTCTTTTCTTTCTTTTTTTTTTACTTAATTTTGTTTTATACAGTAATTTTATATGAGACAAGCATGTAAAACCATTTGAATTTACTAAACTTTACCTTTTAATATTTTTACCCCATGTTCTAGAGTTTTCCTTTTTTTTTTTTTTTTTTTCTTTTTTTTTTACATTGCGATCCAAAGATAAAGATTGAAATTTTGTATAATCCCGATGTCAAAATGACATAATATACTTTCAAATCACCGCAAACTGCTCTTTTATTTCTAAATACGAAATTTTATCAATTCAAAGTAGCAGTAAGTTAATTTAACTACGAAGGAAATTGATATAAGAACATGAAAAATGGCAAGAAATGAATAGAAAGTAAATAACGGAGGAGGTGAAGAGGAAAGAGTGACTAACAGCATTAACTGCTTTTCTCTGACTTTTTCTGTCTTGTTTTGCAATTTCAAGCACTGCGATCAGAAAAAAGGATACCATTTTAAAACTTTGTTAAAAAAAAAAGCTTTGCAAACCGAAAAATTGCCCTTCTTTATAAAGTTAATTTTAGACTTAAAACACCAGAATTTGTTGGCTTCAATATGAAATAAATTCTTAAATATTACAATTTCAACAAAATCAATCAATCATACTCCTTTCATATCTTAAAGGTATTATTTCATGTTTTTATATAAGATTCAAACTCATTTTTGAACATATCAAAATGGATGCCCCGAAGGTGTACTCTTGACACCGCCTCTTTAGCAGCTCGTCCCAGTTCTTCTCTTGAAAAATATAACTTCGTGTAGGAAACATGATTAATGTGAAAAATTTACATTTCTAGATGTGTCAAGCAAGTAAGCATTGCTACTTTCTTCAGACAATTTCATTCATAATAATAATGAGACATTTTCAATTTTCATAATTTTTAATCAATATTTTAATTTTTTTAATTAAAAAAATTATTATAATAAATATTTATCCTTTTCTTATTAGATTGTCTATTTTACCGCTCAGTTAATATTTGTATTAAATTTTATTATTTTTATTTTCCCTAATTTAAATACATTGGATTTAGTTTAGAATAATTTTTGTGGAAGATATATTTAATATTTTGAATGATTTAAACTTCTTAAAAATGCAAATAAAAAACTTATAGGCCTAAGGTATCGATAATTATTGTTACTCTAATAAAAAATGTATGTAATCATCTTTGAAAAAATTCTTATAAATCTATTTTTCTACACAGATGGTATCCCCAAATGAGTACACCACTGTCTTCGGATGGAAGTTAATGTAAAAAAATTCTGTTAAGTCTATGATTCCAAGATTTTGATACTCAATGCCAAAACAGGACAAGAAATACTTTAACGTTTAGATGAACATCCTAAGTAAATAAAAGCTCATTTCTTTAACTTATTACTTAAATTATATAAATATATTTTTAAAGTTCATGCAAATTACTTAATTATTATATAGTCAAAATGTGTAAACATTAGACCCATGAAAACTGATATAAAACTGTTATAAGATGGAATTTTTTCAATTATTTTTCTAATAATCAGCTTCCAAAGGCCTGTAGAGATTACCTAATGGAGATTCACTTACAGCAATTATATTAAGCTGTTATTTTTTTGTGATTATGTTATATATGCCTTTTCAAAACAAGATGCACACATCTTGAGTAGCATTCAGATATTTTCATATCCATTCATTCTAGGATTAACCAAATATAAATGAAAAATATAGACAAAAATACTAGAAAATCACACAGAAAAAATACTATGCAAGATACTTATATATGCATTTGATCTTAAACGTTGCTTGAACATATGGCTATAATTAAAAAATGAGTATTTACATATGATACCAAGACAACGGTTGGAGAGCTGCAATGACTGGTTACAGTAGGGCGGCTGGTCAGCAAACTGATTTGAATTCACAGTTTGCCATAAAGTTATAAAAAACACTATTTATTTTTGAGATTGAGTTTTCATTGTAGATCTGTGTTTTTCACATTTTTTTACGATTTCGTTGCTTGCTATTGTATAAAATTAAAATTTTGTTTAAAAATATTCTAAATTAATTTTTAAAACTTTATCAAAATTTTAGCAAAGCATTACTCGGAGATAAAATTAAATTTTCTAAAAAGCTAGTTATTTTTAATTCTAAAGTAGTGTAAAAGTAGTGTTAAGTAAGAGCAATGAATTTATTGAGATAACACATTAAAATTTCGATTTATTTTAAGTAATTAAAAATCTAATAAAAGTTTAGAGAAAATATTCCTAACTGAGCATCTGCTATTGACATTCTTTTAGCTACTAGACCTATTGAATAAAAGTCTTCAAACATCATTTAAAAATTATTGGTAACATGCATTGCCCACCCACTGTAAGGAGTTTAAGCTAGTTCTAACATAAATTTGAATTTTTATTGTTTAAGTAGCTAAAGATTTGGAATTAGTTCCAAATTTTAAAAATAAATTATAAGAAATGTGATTTTTTTTCAAATCTTTAAATCTCTTTTAATGATTTAATAATATTTAAATATTCTTATTTTAATCATTGTAAACGGATAATTAAATATAGGAATTAAAATATATGTTATTATTTGTAAATACATACTACCTGTGATTATTTGGAGGTATCAATAAAATGATATGAAATGTATTTATGGAAATTTAAAGATAATCGCGAATCAAATAATAAGCTAAATGTTTATAATTCATATATCATGAAAAATAGTATAGTTTTAATTTTTGTTCCCAAAGTTCAAAAATATTTAGACATAAGGGAAAACAATATATTACCGTCAAATCAGTGGTTCTTTTTAGATATTTAATTTAAATACCTTTTGATTACTATTTCTGTAAATTTAAATTATTCAAAAAATAATTGCAGTTATCCACATATTGCATAGCATATTGAATAGTAATAATTTGTATATGTGGCATGGGATTTAATTTGTTAGAAAAAGAATATTAATTGAATGAATTTTTGAGAAAGTATTGTAAAAATATGCTTCTTTATTTTTTTTAAATTTTAACAATCACTTTAACTAAAAATTTCAAAATAGTTTATAAAATAACAAGTAATAAAAAATATAGAATGATAAAGCGGGATTTCTCTCTGGCAAGCAGAACTAAAACTCATTGATTTAGATTGACAATACCCATCCACAGTTTAGAATGTTTTCTATTCTTTTTATTATTATTTTCTCATTATACTTTTTATCATATTCATAATTCTATTTGCATTCTCTTATTATTTAAAAAAATTATAAAACGGCATCACTATTTTAACTTACGTTCGCTTATGCAATAATTCTTTTTATTATTATGTATTTTATGAATTTTCCATTTCACAACCAAATTAGTAAAGAAGTAAAATTGAAGTAACCCGTATTGTTGACAATACTTATTTTAATCAGCTACATTTATATATGAAATGTTTGTAAACAAATATCATCCAATATTAACGACAAATAACGATCCTTTGTTACGTTTTCCGTTTCGAGCAGTCAGTCGATCAGGACTTGATGGCATTGAAGAAGTTACACACCGTTGACCGAATGAACTGCCGTGAGAGAAACTGGGTTACAAACAAAGGTGAAAGTCTCTGATGTATGTCGAAAAGAATTCTGACCCTTACTCTCGAAGCACTTATTCTTCCAAATGTGAGTTGTCTTTGTCTCAGATTTCAAATGAAAAAAATCTACTTTATAATTGTAGATGGCAGATAATGTTTCAATGATTGTAAATTATTTTCTGATAAATAGTTTCAAAAAGTGCGTTGTAATTTTGTAAAAAAGTTTTTCATTATCATACAATTTTTTTTTTAATTCCTATGATTGTGAAACTTAAGAAATTTATTTTTATAAAAGCGTGTAAATTGCTATTTTCATGTAACTTACAGATTTTATCACTAAGATTTTAATGATATTCTAGCATTGAAAGGTAATGAATTAATTCAGATGAGACTCCAATGAAAACGATAAAGGTGCAGCTTAGACAATAGATTTCCTTCAACCTGTTTCTCGCACGAATTTTTTTTAACAGTTTTCTGCTTTCAAAATCAAAACTCTTTTTACAAATTGCGGAAAAATTTATTATTTAGATTTTAACTTGAAAGAAAACACACACATACACACACACACACACACACACACACACACACACACACACACACACAAAAACAAACAAAAAAAAAAAAAAACCCCTCTCTGACATTTTTTTTTTCCTGCGTAGTGTTGCCGCTGTTTCAGCAAGACGTTGATTCGATCGATATCAATAAATTATATAAACATTATAAATTTTATAAATATTTTATTCATAAAAACATTTAATTCATCCTTTTAAAAAAGGGCCTACCATTTCGGTTAAGGAAACTTATCTAAAATGTTTGGAAAATTTTATATTTTTCTCCGACATAAAGTTTTACTTATTCCTATAAAACGATTCTGGTTCTTATTTATTTTCTAGGGCACAAAGCAATTCTTTGAGGAGTTTTTATCCTCATTGAACTGAATTGAACAGTAAGTCTATGATAAAACAACTGACAACTGATAAAACAAAAGGTATACAAAACATTCTGAGAAAATGTGATTAGCCTAGACATAAAATATTATTTAACCTCTTTTAAAAATATGATCATCAGGAAAAAACATTACTTATGAATTATTGTGACTTAAAGTCCTTGTGATTAATTTTTTTTATAAACGCATTAAAATTCAGGTTGTAAAATGGGACAATATGAATATCATGCCAAATGTTAATTTTTTAATTCTTACTAATTCTAATTAATGTTCTAAATTGTATTCCTTCGAACTTCGAGATTATGCCCTTCATACAAATTTAACATGCATTATTCCATTTTCTTCTCAACTTTTTGGACGCTCCTTATGCTCTAATACGTTATATATATCTTTCTTAATATTAATAAATTCATGATTTCACCTACTTCACAAAAATTGTTCAATAAAATAATGCTCTAAGCTTATTAAACTATATATAAAAAAATCATGATGCTTCTTTCCCAGAAAGATTTGACAAATCCCGAACAAAAACTGTTGTAACAATTTAAGTGACTTTCCAAGCATTCCCTAAATAGAATCTCAGGAGCACAAATATTTATAAATTCTTATTTAGCGAGTAATTTAATAGGCTTTGAACGGTATTCATTCATTTAAAATTTTCTAAAAGAACATATTCTAATATTATGAATATTTTTAATTAAAATTTTCAATATTTTCATCCGAGTTCAAATTTTGAAAATGATGAACACCAGTCATTGATGAATTAAAAGCTGAATTCCAATAGAAGTATTACGTTTAATTATTTCTCATAAATCAACGAACATTTTATGGAACAAAGATATATTTGAACTAATTTTAAATGCTTCTTATACTTCCTCAATAGATTTATGAAAAAATTGTTTGTTTTTTAAATCCTATTTATAGAATATATCAGAAATTAAATTTGTATTTTATTTAAGAGAAATATAGGTCTTTACTGTTATCCATGAATTTTTCTTCAATAAAATGCAAACAAATTATTCTTTTAGAGTGAATTAAAATGATATTTGCTGATACAAATAACATGTGATGCTGACTGAATTTCTCCCACCTACATTGTACTAGCCATTAAAATCATAAAATCTGATATTTAAATGTTAATATATATAACATTCATGCTACAGCCTGTTCAATATAATCAGGATTTGCATTATACTATCTATGAAAGAAAAAAAATGAATCATATGATGATTTTCGTAATATTATTTTGTATTTTATATGAAAAAAAAATCTCCTGCTAAGCTACTCTTTTTAACTTAATTTAATCACTGAACCTCTTGCTTAGGAATCATTCAGTTATTTTTACTTCATGAATTCCGTAAATAACCTGAATAAAAACCAAAACTCTTTAGCATTATGCACTTTGCTTTTCTTCCGACAAGACGTCATATGCTATTCGCATTATAAAAATTACTTCGTCTTTTTTTTTTTAATTTTATTTCTGACAAATCATCTTTGATAACCAGCAGGTTTATAGAGAATAACTAACTAAACTAAACTCAGTGGCACGACAGCCCATATGAGCCAAGGCCTACAGTGCTCATATCTGCCTAAAGCGGAACCTCCAGTGTTTAGTTCCCAAGCATGCTTGGTCCTCATTTTATCGACCCACTGAAGGGATGAAAGGCTGAGTTGACCTTGCCCAGCCCGAGGATCGAACTTCGGACCCATAAGGAATATCGGCTGTATTTAATTTAATTTCAATCTTTTATGCAAAACTTGTTTATATTTGTGATTCCTTCGTCAAAATATTTTTAATTCTCAAATTGTGTTGCGATACAAATGTAGTATTGTTTAATAACCCTTGCATCTGTTCTGTTTATTGGTTTTAAAGAATGCATATCTTTCTTCCTTATGAAATCTAGTCCCATGACATCATAATGCCTTCAAAAGCCTAAGCAACCAGGAAGCTAATAAACTGTATGCTGTCTTTAACGATATTGTAATTTCGCTTTCTTATTTTTTACGCAAACAGCGGGGACAATGAGCAGATTTTTTCCCCCTTGGCTTTCAATGATGAAGGGAAAAAAAAAAGACCAGACCGTTAAGATTTGATTTAACATTAAATACAGTTTGAATTTCATTGTAATAATGATAATTATTTTTGGAAATTACACACAAAAAAAGTCCAATTGCCAAGATTCAGCAAAAATTGGCAAAATAAATATGGTAGTTACATTGATTTTTTTCTTAACTTTTGAAATGATGTAATAAACTTCAGTTTTATGCACTAATATGTCAAATTATCTCGGAAAATGTCAAAATCTTCCTTAATTTTTAATTAATAAATATTCTAATTAAAATTTCGAAAAAAACACACTTTAAGGTACGCAATTACTTCCTCCAAATGATATTTGTGCCATATTTGGTAGTTTTAAACCAAACGGTGAGACCGATAAAGTATCAGCATATATTCTGCAAATAGTAGAGATTACAATCTTAACTATTCTCATTCTTTTTAACATTTTGAATTACATACAAAGCATTCAAAATTATATTTATTATTCTTTCATTTTCTTAATCAACTGAACTTCCGTTACAATGAGCTTTATTGATACTGAAGAAGTAGGTTAATAGTCAAACATTGCTTTCGCTTAGAAAGGAGTCTGATTTCAGTAACAATTCTTTTCAAAGACAAGATTTTATTGTTGTGTTTTAATTCCACGTTTTTAATGATAGCTTGTGCAGTTTATGGCAGTTCCATAACATCCACTTTCAATACAGATAGTATTTATCTCCAGACTGTACTGGTATTACTACATTGTTTGTTTCTTTTCAGATCAGTCGATATCAAAGAGAAGTCATCGTACTGGAAAGGCCTTGACTTAATTTTCAATGTGAGTAGAAAGATTGTTTCAAGCATTAGCGACTCTAATGATAAGATACTGTTGGATAAGGTACATTTCAGAGATAAAGTACAATGGATTTTACTATATCGCACATAACTTGAGGCGCCGATGAAAGAAAATTTTTTGAAGGAACACTGATATCATATTTATTTCATTAAACATTTTCTTCTGTTATTATCACATTGAGAAGGAAAAATGATTGATAATTTATTTGCGAATTTTCTTTAAAAACGAACTGATTCTCCAATGAATCAATTTTTAAATACTCAGTCTCCTATGTTCAAAAGAAATTCACTGTTTTCAGGTTGTAGAAAATTTACGGTTTATTCATTCAATTTTCGGTGAAATCTAATAAAATTGCTTACATTTACTTATTATTAAATGAGCACTACACTGTTTTTTAATCTTGAATAGATGCATTTCAAAATAGTTGGCATCGATAAGGTTATTTAGTCTAAATATATTACTGGTTTGCTTTCATATTTTCATAATGTTTTAAAATGAAAGAATATTATAACTTTGAATCGCTTTTAAAAGTAATTTCAAATTTAAAAGTATAGATTGCAACATTTTTCTTAAATAAGGATAATAGTTGCTATTTTGCCAGCACGGTTCCTGTCTAAATGCAATATCTTTGCAGCATTTTGTAATTCATATAGAAGTGAATTTTCTTCAGTTAATCGTAAAATAATCGATATTTTTAATTGTACGAAGCACATTAGAACTATGTAGATATAATGTGGGAGCAATTTCGTTCTTTGCAAGTTACATCAGGATGGGAGCACGTGATCACCCCAAAACCAAGGTTGGACAGGTTCATTGGCATATGTGGTTAAACCGTTAGAAAATCGATTGAATCCAAGGTATTCTATGTTAATTCCACTTAAACCCGTCCCAACACTGGGATCAAATGTTAGCCTAACCCACGTGCTCAGACGAGAACGAACTGCTAACATGAAATTCCTCCGAGTCCCAAGGACAAATTTGAATAGCGTATTTAAGAACTGGCGTCAGGTTGCTTCAGGTTTTCGAGTTACCTTTTACTGGGCGATTATAATTGTTTTCCTCCCATTCCTGCTTTATATTAACAAACGTCTCTTCAAAGCGATGGGAAAAAATAACTAGGATATTAACTCTTACAAATAATTCATTACTGTCCTTAATGACTAAACAAAAGAGTTGCAAATTTTGCTCCGAATGATTGTTGGAAGGAATAACTGCTTGTATCCCTTTATCATATTGATAGCTTTCTATTAAAAAGAACTCAAACAAGTATGTAAAATATAATTTTTGGTTCCCAAGGTAAGAATTAATATTGATAGGTATTTCATCTCTCAGTTAAATCTCTGAAGTTGTATAACACAGATAATGCATTTCTGATTTCGGATCTGACCTTGCGTTAAAAGATAAAGATTGTCAATATGTTTATGGGTTCTTGGTCTAAGCCGGCATATGTAAACAGAAAAAAAAATATCAGTAACCAATAATAAGCATTACATTTAATTATGTAATAAACCTAAACTTAATCCTAATCGAAGTTGATTTCATTTGAAAATATCACATTATCTTCAACTTTCTTTTCTCATGAAATTTTTAATCAAAATATATTTTTTAAACTCAAACTCGATTTTTTTTTTACTGTCAAAAATTGTCTTAAAATTTTTTAAATGATTCTAATTTCAGAAAAATATTCTTAACTAAGCAAATTTAATCGTTTCCAATATTTTTTCCCATTAAACCAAAAGTTTCAATTAAATATTGAATAAAAATCACTACGCCTAGCTTGGAATATCTCAATTTTATTGGTCATTTTATTATCACGCAAAAATTTAGCATATAAATAAAAACTAATGTAAGTGTTATTAAAACCTTAACTAAATGTTTAATAAATTTTTGATGAAAGCTGAACTTTGGAATTATTTTCCCTAAATGGCAATTTTTATGTATTGAAAAATTAGTTATCATTAAAATAAATTCATATATTCAAACAACTTTATGTCTAAATGTGTATTCTTTTATTTAAAGAACTTTTCCGTGCATATTTATACATATGCATACCTAAATGCCATATCATTTATCTTGTGGTAAGTATAAAACAGCAAAGATAGAGCAGATCCTTAACAAGTTTCTTCTTATGGTTATCTACGTATACTACATTAAATTGATTTTATAAATTATTTACTTTACGTAGTTCAACAAACATCATTTTAAAAGATGAGAAATGTATTATTCTTTTGAAACATTAATGTGAATCACAAAACACTGGTGCATTAAATCGATAAATGAATTCATATTCTATTGTGCATTTAGTGAACATCGAGATTTTAACTAGCAAAACTAAATAAATTTTGCAAATCATGATTTTAATTTTTTCCCTTCATTTTAAATTTTGTTCTCGTGAATTTTTATGAGTTATGAGTCAGAAACAAATAAAACAAAACAAGGATTTTAGTTATTATAAAATTTATTTTCATATGCCTTGTGCTTATGAAATGTTCAATAAAATAGTAAAAAATCATAAAGTTGAACTTTGTAATGTATATAAAAAGTGGATATGTACATATGGTATTCATAATGAACACATTGATTGAGAATTAACATATGAGGACTGAACATGATGTTTCTGGAATGCGTAATATAAAGTAATAAATATGTATAATGAGTATACAATCACACAACACTATGAAACACATAGACGGACAATTAAGAAGTTTACATAGGAATATTACAAAATATATATTGAAAATACACACACAATAATTAATATAATTATTTATAAATAAAACTGCTATCTACTATTAATTCAAAGAGAAATACAATATAAATGGAGATTCTGAGATGAGCATTTAAATAAAAAAAATATGGTTCACATGAACAGCTGTGATACATCTAGTGAAATAAATACTGAATGTTAATTTTAAAGTTACAACAACAGATTTAATGGAACAAAATAAATAACATTTGGATATTTTCATTAGACATTCATATCAAATATGTAAGCATCTCATAAACTCTAGTATAAAAGTTAACATTGCTGGAAATATATTATTGATATTAGGATGAAATATCCAAATATCTATCTTGATTCTATCTTTTACATTTTTAATAGTTCTTTTCAGGTTTCTTAACAATGATTTGGCACATGTAAAATAATATTTTATGTGAACGCTTTAATACAATTGCCTTTCCATCAGGCGTACTTCTACTTTATTGACTGTAAGAACGTTTCGGGATTCAGTGTACCCCAAAGTTCGCTGTAAAGAGAAAAAAAAATTTTTTTAAAGCAAACTATCAAATAATGAATTTTTATTTATAATGCATAATTATATATAGTTCATATCAATAAATAACATTAAATTTAGAAGTAAAATCTTGTAATACATTTGCTTAATTTGATATAAGAATTTTCATGGAGTAAAAAATAAAAATAAAATGAAGTAAAGTTTTTCTTTTGTTTATAAAGTAAGGGATTTACTTTTTCATGCAATAGCAGATAAAGAATACTTAAAACTATCGCCGCTTTTTTATTATGTTTATTTATTAAATAAACAGCTTGATTTTTCAAGTTTTTAAAATAAGGAGAAAATATTAATACTATCTAATAACATTTTCGTGCAATAATAATCATCATTAATATACTTTTCTCATTTAAAGTCATTCTTTTAATATTTTAGCCAATTTCATCTGGATATTCATAACAATATTTTTTCAAATAAAAATAGCAAATAATACAGAATGATAAAAGAGGTAAAAATCGATTCTGATTATAAAATTTAACAGAAAAGATACTAAGAGCAAGTTTGATTAGGTTTATATAAAAAGATTACTTAGTTTTCAATAACTTTTCATATCATTTTCATTTTAAGCATAGAGAAGACCATTATCTCGAAAGCAGTTTGTTGTATCTTCTCAATAACAGTTTTAACTATGAACCAAGATAATGTGAAAAATTCCAGTGCTTCAAAGCTTGCGGTAATTTTTCATGCTCGAAAAGAGAATGAAACCGACCATTTCATATGAGCGGCTGATACCCCTGAAGTTTAGCTATGTGCTCGAAAACACCCGAGTCAGGACTTTTCAAATGGGGCAATTTGGAGCGAATCAGGGCTAATAGGGTTAAAGCTACATTCGCTCCAAAAAAAAGCAAAATATAAAATTTTCACCCGATTTTCCTACATTTTGTTACCATCCCAATAACGGTTTATGTCTTAAAAATTGTTAGTTAACTCTATTCAAAAATATGTTAATTATATTTAAATCAGTGGATTAACATAAATACTGACCGGCGTCGTAGGCGCTGGCATAATTTGGAATTTCATCAAAAGTTTTGCGATGCACAATTTGACTTGTATGTGGACGAACCTCATCCCGACGCAAATTCTTTTACCATTGCCAAATGGGAGGTAGTTATATCTTGACATTGCCCTTAATTCCTCAGGATAAAATCTGAAAAAGTTAATTTTTATTATTACAAACAATTTATACACATTTTGCGACATTTTTTACTTCTTAGTTTTATTGAGAAAATACGATGTATTAGTACTAGTTTACCTTTCTGGTTTGAATACTTCTGGTTCGGGATACCATTCAGGGTCATGATGCATGGCGTATACGGGAATGCTGACAATCGTCCCTTTTTTCAAATGAATTTTTCTACTCTGGATTTGGTAATCTTGTTCAGCACGACGCTCATGCCTATATAAATGGGAAAAAATTACAATTTATTCGTCTAAATATCGATTTCAGTATCAGATTTAAGCAATTTTACTTCAGTACAAATAACATCTATTGACGTTTCATTTATCAAGTATGAAAACTTTCAGCTGTTCATGTTCAGTAAGAGAATAATCAATAAGAGAATCAAAAGAGGCACTTAATTTAGCATAAAACCTCGAATTAAGCATCATTTCTTTTCATTTAATGCTTATATATTATATTTAGTTTGGATTAGCAGCAGTTTTAAACATCCATATATATATATATATATATATATATACAAAATAGTATTGCGGAGGGCACACGATTTATTGAATTTATATTTTATTGGCATTATAACGTATTAATTAGCTAATATATGGTTTTAAAAAAATAATACAAAACTAAAGCGAAAAATAAAGAATTTGAGGATAATTTTCTTAACTGAATTTTTAAAGAACTATTCATTAAACAATGCGAAATATCTTTTAACTTTTTTCCACATGCAGGCAAAAATGTGACAGTAAAATTTTGCTTTAAAAAATCATATCTTACTTACCTAACCATAGCAGGACACATCCGCAAACATTCGTGAATAATTGCATTCAGAAACTTCATTTCGGACAAAGCATCATAGCACAGTTTTCCCTACAAAATAAAATAAAAAAATTGTTAAGACCATCCAGTAATAGAGAAAAATATTTCAGGAGCAATTACAAAAAGTGATTTACTTTATTTAAAAATTATTCATTAATATATTTCTTAAGTTACTAAATTATTTTCTAAATATAAAAAGTCATTTTATGCATTAAAGTTAACTCACGTCATGGTTATTTAAAGCATCCTTCATTTCGTCAACAACCATTTGTTGGTAATTTTGATGCATTGCCAATCGATATGTGATATGGGAAAGTAAAGAAGTCGTGGCATCAAATCCAGCAATGAAGAAAGTTACACTCTGAGACAACATTTCATCGTGGGTAAGTCCTACAAATATTAAAATAATAGTTATTCTTACACACATTCTTTAAATTTAGTAAGAAAGAATTCATAATTAAATTACATGTCAATATTATACAAGCTATAGGATTAACAGATGAATGCAAATGTAGGGTTTTCTCAATAAAGATACATTGAAATATAATTAGTTATTTAGGCCACATTTAACAATAATTTCTTTTAATCGTAAGACTATCTGATCATTTAAAAATATGTTAATATAATAATTGTTAAATATGATCGAAATAAATAATTTTTAATTACAATGCAATACATCTTTAATAAGAAAACTGAATTATAGTGCTGATTTTTTAACTTTTAAATACCGTTTCTCTCCCTCATATTCTCCTCGAATTATCTTATTTCTAGGCTTTTAATTTAAAACTAAATAGTTCATTCTTAATTCGATGCAAAATGACGAGGAGTCTAAGTATCTCGAAAGTGCTATGAAAGCTCCATCAAATAAACATAACAAAACATTCCGAAAATAAAGGATTTCCTCTATATTATATAGTAGATCAAACAAAATAGCGTATTCTTAAGATTTCATTGACAAATTCAAAAAAACATAAAAGAAAAATTCTGTTATATTTTAATGAAAGATAAATCTAATCGGCAAATCTAGTTTTGCAAGCCCTTTATTTATGCACAAATCTAAATTCAAATCCTTCTTATATTTCTATTTTACAGTTTTGAGTTATAGGCACGCCTCACATACTTCTGTATAACAAATTAGAAACTTGTGATTTTGCAACAATTATTTGTGCTTTAGAATTAAAAAAGTAAATATTTTTAATACTAATATGGTAGAATTATGATCAAAAATTTCGACAAGCTCATTTCTTTATACCTTCTTTTAGTGTAAGCTATTTCATTTCAAATGACTGAATTAAATAAATTTAAATGCAATTTACATCTTAAAAGTGCTGGAAGCTGTTTTACCTTTCTTTTCTATCTTGGGTTGTGTGCTGATTTTGCAGCCGCCTTTCTCACAAATAATATCTGCACCGTTATTATTCGCGTCTTCAGCATCAATCAACATCTGCAGAAAATCATCCCTTATCTGAAGGGAAAAAGATCAAAATTAATTTTTAATTACAAGTATATTATTTTATTGAATTGAGAAAGAAGTATTATTAAAAGCTGAGCTCAATTAAATCTTCTCAAGTACGACAAAGCAGGTGATCATAAATGAAAAATAAAATGAATTTTCTTAGAATTAAAAAGGGCAACAAAAAGGGTTTCTTTTACAACATAAGGAATTTTTTAAATATAAAATTTATTTCTGTTAAGTTTTTTAACAGACAAAAGCAATTTTGGCTGTCTGATCACACTTGCTATATCTAAATGAACAATTAAATAGAAAAAGAAAAAAAAAACACCTTTGAAAATGTGAACTGTTGCGTTACATCTTTTTTGCCTTAGAATTATTGCAGCAAATTCATGCGTAGTTTTAATTGCTATCAAAATGAAGTGTGGTCAGACTCTTGTCAAACCATTGCAGATAATTTTGAAAGAAGATAATTTTTTTTTAATTCTATGAGAAGAAATTCTTTAAAAGAACTCAAAATAAAATGTTCATGATTATTCATTAAAAAACTTGCCAAATTAAGTTTTTTCCTCTCCTCTAATACTTGAATAATGGTATTTCTATAAAAGCCAGTTGTTTCTGGATTGAGTAGCTTTAGTCGAAAAACCTTCATCAAACCTGGGCACATAACTACAAACATAAATAGTTAGTATTAGATATATCCTTATTCAAATGACATATAGTTGCTAAATAAAAATTAAATAATATATTTCAATAGTTTTATCAAGTTACAAATATTAGGTAAAATGAACATATTTATGCCAATACTAGCAAAAAAGTAAGTTAAATAAAAAGTAGACTTTTATCAAGTAGTTAATCATTAGTGAGTTAACAAATAAATAAAAATTATTCTTTATATTAGTCATAAATCTGTTTTTTATTAAAGAAAATAATATTGCACAAAATTAATTTTCATTAGTGCATAAGCAGTAAATATAATTGTTATTTATATGTTAACTGTATATGTTAATATTCTTCTAAAAATTCTTCTTACATTAAATTTAATTGCTATATAATTTTTTACTACTTTTTAATTATATTTCAAATTAGATAGTTAAAATATTTTTATCTATGCCATAGCCATATTAAATATGTAGCGTGCATGCAGTAAGTTATAGATACTATTGTAACATTAATTGTTTTGTTTTTTTAATGCTACTTCTGAATTCAAAATTATCTGTGAAAATGCAATAAAAATGAAATCTTCTTACTTGTTAGATATGTCCTCCATGATAAGCATTCGTAAAATAATTTCTTCGATTTTTCAACAAAAACGTTCTTAGGGTCTCTTATGGCACTAATATTCATTCCGAAAGCGCATCGGGCAATAGCAGAAAGGACAAAAGCTCCGTAGTGCCTAAAAGGCAAGAAAAATTGTTTTTATTTTTATTAATTTTATATTATTTTGTAACAATATTTAAAAGAAATGTTTTACAAATAATGGAAATCTCAGAAACACACAAAATGGTTGCACTTTAACTAACGCCATTAAGATACTATAAGTGTATCTGTTCCAAAGGAATATTTTAATTAATAAAACCCTTTTTATTTTCAATTGTAAAAAGTAAACAGCATAAAAAGGAAACTTACTCTTGACAGTTAAGGTCCTCTGTTTTATTCCTGACTTCAGTGAATCTTTCAACAAGTAAGTCACTGCATTCAGTTAACAATGGGAACATCTGAAAAGAAATTCAAGTATTTTAAGATTTAAAAGATACAGTAATTATTTTTATTTTCATAACAACCAATACATTTTTCAGTTCATAAATGCAAAAAGGACACTATTATTGTAACATCTTTGTTTTAAATAAAAACATCCAGTTTACTCAAGAATTGTTAAAAATATTTAGAAAAAAAGAATTTTTATTGTTTGGAATATATAATTCAAATGCATTTAGATAAATTAATTATTTTTAAGTTTAAAGAAATAGAAAAAAAAGTTACATTATTTTTGTTGTCACGGAAATAATTGTTCATTTCCAAAATTAACTTTTTAATGATCATATTTTATTCTAGTTAACAAATCTTACCCTTTTTAGTTTGGAAGTAGTGAAGGCAGGACTAACAATATTTCTTACTCTTGACCAAGCATCACCTTCCAAGACAAAAAGCGTGTTGTCCATAACTGGGTCATGAAACTTGAGGTCCTAAAAATCATTTAAAAAAAATTAATTAAGTGATAACTAAGTATTAATAAAAATCACAGTTTAGCCTATAAAATATATATAATTAATTTTCTTTTCTCTGTTCTTATTTTACTTCAAAAGTTCATAAAGAGTGCTGAAATTGAAAGTTACTAAAATCATGAAATAGATACAGAAACGCTTACTCTTCGATTTGGAAATATCTGGAAGTCTGTAGAAAGAATATTTCTGAGGATGTCTGGATCACCAACGCTAAGTACTGGCTTGGTCGCCTCAAACCTCCTATAGGAGAATAAAAGCATATTTCTTATAAAACCATAAACCGGGGGATATAACCTTAGTATTTTAATATCTTCAAATATTAATATTTATAATTTAATAAAACTTTTTATTGTTTGTTTATAAAAATAAAGACGTCTCATACACTCTATTTTTAACAAGGAATTATTTAATACAGAGAAATTTGATGAGTTATTTTAATACGATGAAAACTTCTATATATACTACATTAATAAAAAATTTTAAATTGAAATAAATATTAACAAAATATAGAGAAATATGAATGGACTTACCCATAGATTCTTCCATAGCGATTGTACCATTCCGTTTCAATTTCCTGCAAAGGCTGTGGAAAGAATTGACAGGTTAATAACTAGTTTTCGTAATCGGCAGTTCCACAATGATCAATTACAATAACTCATATTACTCTTAATTAATAAAGCCGATAAATATGATTAATATCTTTTCACATCTCTATTTTAATTTTAGAAATGTATCACTATTTAATTAGAAAGAGCTTTGCAAGACAACTTTTTAGTATTACAAATAATGCATTCCTTATACTTACCTTGTTCATAGTTTTCCAGTTAATTGATCCGAGAAGAGGCTTGGCAGGTACGAAAGGTACATTTTGTTTCTTCCAGAAACCATAAATTTCTGTCACTTTTCTAAAATGGAACCATAAAAAAAATCTCAATTTTTACTCCTATAAATAATTAAGAAACTGAAATCGTTCAAAAAATTAATATGTAAACATTAGTATCGAGCTTTAAATATCAAAAAATTAAATGAAAATTCAAGATCTGATTTCTAAATTATTTTATTCTGGTAAAATTTTCTGTTACTTTCCTCATTACAAAATTTTATTGTTTTGTCAGATTTTTATTCTATTTCGAATGATATTCATTTCATTCCTCTCCTTTCTTTATTTGGAATCCACTATAATTTTTGAGTTACGTGACTCGACTTAGACAAACCCTTTTTTTAAGGCCTTCGATGAAACTTAATTTTGCCAGTTTGTTTGCGGTCTGCTTTTGTTTGCATTCGAGTTCATCTCTGTACTCCTACTCACTACGATCATTGTGAAAGCAACCGTCTTTTCTCGTCAGAGTAAGAGAGTGCCAGACCCACTTTTCTCGTGTTTACTAATCATGAGTTGTCAACTTACCCTTTGAGGTCACTCACGACGATTCAAGAGCAAAAGGGTAAAAAGAGAAAGGAAAATCACGTTTGAGTAATAATTCGGCCGCAGGATGGAATAGGAAGTAGAACTTGCTCTTGACTGCTCCAAATTTAATTTCAAGGATGAATATGCAAGCATTTCGTAAATTGGCCGCTTTTTTTTACAGAGGAGAATCACCATGCTCACTCTCATTTAATCGAGATAACTCAAATTTATTTTGCTCGAGTGAAACCACGGTTTCTAGGTCACTAGAGAAAGTTTATGCTTTCTTTTCGCTTTCTCTCTGTCAGCGTTTATTACGTTTTTAGTTTTTCCTTGTTTAATTCTTTTAAATAGTAATAATAAAATTGCATTCAATAAAAAAAGGTAATTAATTCGAAACCGTTAAACTTTATTTTTAATTCCGGATGTGCAAAAGTCCAATTTTATTTCAGTATAAAACTTTCATTTACTATAGACAGGATTAAAATGCATTTCTAAAATTCCTAGATGAGCACCAAAAAATAAATAGATTATCTGTAACACTTTTTAATAAATTGCCCATTTCTGTAGGTCAGCGATTACAAAACATACTGACCCAGTCACGAATATCGCTCAAAACACTTAAGACTCCTATCTCAATTCTATCATCTGTTGGAAGAGATAAAAATCGATCTTTACAAATAAAATATCTTTTTTTTTTATTATTTTTTTTTGCTATATGCTCCAAGCGATTTTTCTTTAAAAAATGGTTGAACAAAAATTACGTTGATAGAAAAAAGATTGGTGCAAAAAAGAATTTTTTTTTTTCCAAATTTGAATTTTATATCTACTTGAAAGAGGAAAGTGAAAATACCGAAATCATCTGTGTAGATAAACGGATGGAAATATTTTGTTGTGGTTTTATTTCAAATTCCGTCATTGCATTTAAGATTTTACTGAATGAGATATCATAGTATGAGATAATTCTTTTCTTACGCTTATCCATTGCATTCATATTATTATTTTTTTCAGATTGTTTTCCATTTGAAAAAAAAAGTATTTAAACAAATATCGAATATAATCATATAATTAATTTCATAACCATAATATAATTTCTGAAATATATTTTCTAACATTTAGAAAAAATAACATATTTAATTAATTTTTCTGAAATAGATCAAATTAATTTAGAAAAATCAAAATTTTTCGGATTAGAAAAAAAATGTAATAATTTATACTATAAGCTTCGTTCATAAGATTTATAAAACATGAAGAAAAATTTAAAGCGTTTAGTTATTATGAATCAAATTCTAAAGTGCGGTATTTAATGTTTTCAATTCAGAAACAACAAAAACAGAACACAAAATTATGTCTTTAATAACATAAAATATAAATATTAATCATATCATATGATAAATAGCATTTAAAAATAAATATTTAAATAAAATTTAAAATTTAAAAACTAATGTGTATAATTAAATTCATAAATTTATGCAACTCAGGTTTCAAATACATACTTTTTTTTTCAGTGCTTAAAAATACTGAAACCAGGAAACTAGTAGAAGTTACATTCATAAGGATGTTAACATGTTACGTATTAAATGTATGTAAAAGTAGAAATTCTTCACAAGTATATACAGCTAACATAAGTCTTTAAAAATTTAAAAGTATGATTTAAATATGCTTGCTACAGATTCATAATATTATTTAGAAATATTAATTATAAAAATGTGAAAAAGAAAAAAAAATGTTCTCAAAATGAACTGCATGCGGATAAAAGTTTAGCGTGTACTATTTTAGCTTCACAAGCCTTGTTAAATAAATCCTTTATTTGCCATAAATTTTGTAAATATGAGAAATTTACTCCCAAATATCTAATTTTAGAAAGTTTAAATCTTTAATTTCAAAAGCTGGTAATTATATTGCAGCAAAATTTTTTTTAACATTGAGAATGCATGACACTATTTGCGGTAAAAAATTCGCAAATAACTATTTTAAAAAAATAAGCAACAAATGATTCCCTTTTTTTGTCCTTGTAAAATATTATAAATTAACTATTGTAAATAAATATCCGTATTAGATGCGAAAATATATTTCATTTAAATGCATATAAGTGGCTATTTAATTTTAAAATCTGAGAAACTTCGAAATTTCTTTTGAACAACAAAGAAGAAAATATTTCTAATATAAATAGACCACTTCAAATTATAATTATATACATTATATATGTACCAAATATTAATTTTAGGTAAAATCTTAGCCCGAAATACTAAAAGATTCCAGAAGCATGTCGATAAAGTTCCGTTAAATTGAACTAAATATTCTAACTAAAATATATAATTCTAAGGAAGAAAAAAAATTTAGACTGCATGAAAAAATGGCAAAATTAGCTATATTTTCTTAGTTAAAATTAAAATACTGGAAATATATATAAAAAAGACAGTATATTACATTATAATAAAGACAAGGTAATGGCAAAGTAATGCCGGCTTTACTGACCCGTAAGTGATGGCAGCGATCAGGCAAACTGCGAGGATCCATAATATCACGTCTATGAGCTCCATGTCGGTCGGCGAGGAGTAACTAACTGAATGAATCGGAAACTGTGTTCGAAGAAGAAGCGGAGAGATACCGTTGATTACAGAAAGGGGTAGGTATTTGTTGAGGTGGGATTTCGCCACTGGGCTTTAAACGCTTCCTTCAAGGTCACGACGGGTTTTAAAGATCGGATAAGAGAAAATAAAATAAATACACTCTCGGTGGAGAGAGCGAATTAGAAAAAAGATAATAATGAAAAGACTTTCGCCCATTGACCTTAGACCTTGAAAAGGCTAGAGTTTTACGCTATGGACTCGTGATTTGAATAGTAAGTTTTGCGATTCTTCGCGTCTTTGTTTTTTAATGTTCCCCTCCCTCCTCCCCACTAAAAATAATATTGAAAAGAAAAAAAGCGGCTGGAGTGTACTGAACTTTCTGCGCTTGAGACTTGTTGATTGTACTGGACTGAAGGACACCTGTTAACTTGGTCGAAACTTTTAGCGCGTTATCACACGTAACAGTCTTTGCTATGCATCAATTATGATGGATCTGCAATGAATTTTCGCTCTACAAGCCATTGTAGTTAGTTTCTGCCTTTGTCTGGACAAGGAGGGTCTTTTACCCCGTGAGTGAGTGGGGCAAATAATTAGATACTCTCCTTCTTCCCCCCTTCTCACAGCGAAGCTGTGGTGAATTTCCGGAATATCAGTTCATTGCTCAGAAAATTTTTATTGCGATTAGTAGCTTAGGTGCTATTAGCCTTAAAGTTCATTGGCCAAGGCTGCGCGCAGTTGCTTATTTTTGGCAGAGTCGGCATCTTGGAGTATGGACACGAGACCGAGAAAAGATAACTCGGTCATTCCCCCCTTTAGGGGCTGAGGGACCGGGTTTAATGCTTGGCGTCAGGTGAATAACACTCGCTCTAAGATTTATGGTTGAAAGGTGAGTGCCACATGAAATATTTCAGACCCTGACTACCCTGTCCGTAAGAGAGAGAGGCATCAAAGAAATGATTCTGGACACGTGCTAACGAGTCTAGGTTAACAATGGATTGGCACTTGAATTTATATTGTCATTGCCAATGAAAAGAAATACTGAATCTACGTATATCTTCAAGAATTTCAAGATGACAGATAATTTGATTAATTCTTAGTTGTTTTAATCAAGTGGGAGGAGAATCTCAATTAAATTTCATCGTCGGTAACCTGATCAAATCACCATCTGCGGTAAGGGTTTCATTTCTTTAAAACCTGACCAAATTAGTAGCTTTTTATCTCTCTACGAAGCCGCGTTCGACAGATGTCGACCGACTCGGGAAAGTCAGGAAAACCGACTCAGGAAAGTCAGAAAATTTAGGGTACAGTTTTAATCGTTTTTTTTGTTTGTTTTTTTTTTAGAGAGAGAGAGAGAGAGGCAACATGGCGGGATACCTATTCAAAGAAAAATTCATTATTCAGATTTGGATTTCAAAAATTTATGTGTTTAAATTTTAGTTGGGAATTTTTATCATATCCAAATGACAATGTTTACATGTCAGAAGTCATCTATCATTCTCTCTAAGTCAATTTCACATGGAATAAGTGACCCATTCTAAAAAGAATCAGGTTCTCGGGTACATCCTTACCCGGAAGATGATTATATCATGAGGTCACCCGACTAACCATACAGGAAGAACAAAACTACTTTCTTCATAGAAGAAACCTGTTTTTTTTAACGGCTGATTTTTTTTTTTTTTTTTTTTTGTCACAAAATTTGAAGCATGCAACAAAGAATTTATTTATTTATTTTTTATTTGCCGTTAAAAGAATGGAATCGGGTTTGGTGCTGCCCTTTCTCTCTCTCACTCTCCTTCTACTTTTTTTTTCTGTATTGTGAATCTTTCTGTATCAATTCGCATTCGTTACAGCTCGCAATACGTTTAAAACTGTTGAAAAAAGTAATTTATTTTGTGATACTTGGGAAAATGCTTATGTTATATAATAATGAATAGACACGATCATTGCAAAAGGTAAATTTGCCTATAGAAGTGGAATATATATATGTATATAAACACTGAAATTAGGTTATCCACAAATGAAAGAAAAAATCAGAATTAGAAAATAAAAACAATACTCTTTTTAAATATAATTAGTACCGAAGTGAACACATTCAATTTCGAAATTAGACTGCATAGTTCTAATATATTAGCATATGATATCGTCAAAGTTGTTGAGTCAGAATAACAAAAACAATATATTATAAACTAAGACATCAAACAATGGTTCACGCGAATTACTGATTCAAAACTTCGAAATAAAAAAAATTGTTTGCTTACAATAATAGAGATTTTAGTATTAATTTTTTAAAGTGTCAAGATAGATACAAATACCTTGTCGAGACGAGTAGCAAATATCAAAAATGCTATTTGTATCGTTGGAAAGGAAAAATTCTGAAATTTGAGATGGTATATTATTATTTTTCTGGGCTAATTACTTCTGAAGTTCTGTGAGAAAAAAAGTAAAATTTTGGTTAATTTCTAATTATCGAAATATTTAATTGATATTTATACTTTGAAAAGTTGATAATATTCTTTCCCTTGTCTTAAATAATAAATGTATAAAATTTGATTGAATTTGGCACAATTGTTTGGGAGGAGACATGGAATATATATATATATATATATATATATATACACAATTTCTTTCATTTATATGAACGCTGTGAGCCCAACTAGTGTGAGAATTCCATTCCCAAAGCTGAAGGTAATTTTTCGAGCACGAAATAGAATGGAATCATCTCTTTCATATATACAGCTGGTCTCAAATTGCCTTTCACTTCTACATTTCAGTAATGTGCCCGAAGACGTCCAAGTCAGGTTTTTTTTTTTTTTTTTTTTTTTTTTTTTTGTGGAACGTGACGATTTGAGTTGTGTCCTGTCTCATAGAATTAAACTGATATAAGGACATCTGATTGCAAATCAGCAAAGTAACAACTCATCAATAAAATTCATTTTTCTTAAATGGTTTTTAAAAAATTTTAAAAATAATGATTTTTTTTTTAAACTGCTAGCAATTATTCAATATGAAACCAACAACCACTTCATATATTTCTACATTACAGTAAATTAAACTTTTATACTTCAGATGAACAAAATTTTTATCATCTACAATTCTTTGTATAGCAATTATTTAAAAAGATATCGATTATTTGCTGAAAATGCATTATTACTTCCAAATGCGCATTTTGATTGAATTGCATTTGGCCTGGATATGTCCAAGTAATCTGCAAGTGACTTGCATTAAAATTAAATTCTCCAGATTAAAGCATATTGTTCTAAGCAGTTTCACCAACCACTGGTTATATATTTATGTTTTCATATTTCGAGGCACAATGCAGCATAAAGATTTGCTTATCACTTCCTTAAAAACGAGTATTTCCAGTTTCCGTCTTCAAATTAATGAATTAATACAAGCTATTTTTACCATCATATGTCTTGCTAAGCACATAATACCTAAAGATATTCAAAATTTAACTATATAAATAGGTAGTAGCAGATGGATTAAACAATATCAGATTTATAAAAATTAGAAGCTGCAAGCTTTATTTACTTCTAAAGGTGAATGCTTCGCAGGAGGAGTGGAATATACTTTGCAAATTTCCCAGCGAGTCTTAAAGATGATAAAAAAATTCAAGGTCCCATTTAAGTGCAAGCGGATGCCAGTTCGAGGACAATTCTTGAGGCGAACGATCTACACCTTCACCTCAGTTCCCATCCAAACTTATGGCCAGATTTATATAGATAAAAAGTTTATTGACTTTTCTTCAATTTCACTTCGATCTTTGACAATAAATATTTTTGCCTTTTCCTGGTTGATTGTCCTCTGGAATATTTTCATTTTTTAAGACATTTTCGAATAATAAAACAGACTGGGCGTAATTAACTGTGTTATAGTGAGATAAAGAAGGGTTCAAAGAAGTAAAATTTATTTCCCGCTTCATGCAGAATACAAGAACTAAATGTTGGTTTCCGAATATATCATAATAGTTTTACAACGTAGTTTGTTTTATGACGTGTTACTTCAAATCGAGCAGCATAAAATATAACTAAATAGCCGATGATTGTATAAGTATCAGAATTATATGAGTTATAGTTAGATTTTTTTTTTGTCCCGTCAGCAATAAGACAGCAATTTTTTAAGTTTCCAGTTTTTCAAGATATAAATTGATGAATAAATATCTTTTGATTTCTTCTTTACTAATAATCTATGCTAATGAATCATATCTGATATAAAAGTCCTTGACTTATGCCTAGAAGGATATTGAATAATACATTCCAAATTTTCTTTTGACAATTATTTTACTCTGGCTTAAATTTAAAAAAAAATTAAGATACTATCATTTTATAAACATTTATGGTCATTAAAACATCTCTTATTAGGGTGTCCCAAAAGTTTCTTACTCCTCCGTTTTTAAAGAAGCTTGTTACTAGATTTTATATGAAAATGTGCATAGAAAACGCATTGGTGTAGAAACAATAGGTCTTCAACTGTCGCAAAACCGGGACTACACCCCAAAAAAGTTCTTTGGTCAATGTGGTGGGATTAGAAAGGCGTAATTTTCTACGAGCTCCTTCTTCAAGGTGAAACAATAAATTCTACGAAATGCAGTCATCAACTGAATCAAATGAAAGCTTCCATAGCAAAATAACGGCCAGAATTAATGAACCGACGAGGCGCTGTTTTTCATCATGACAACGCGAGACCACATATGGAATTCGTCGTAAGAGAGAAGCTCTTGCAGTTTGATTGGGATGTTTTATCGCATTCTGCATACTCTACAGATCTCGCTCCATCTGATTATTACTTCTTTCTGTCCTCAAAAAATTCTCTTCGCAATTAGCGCTTTAGATCCATTAGTGAAATAAAAGCTCGCCTCGAGGATTATTTACTGTCAAAACACAACAATTTTGAAAAGAAAACATAATGAGACTTCCTGAGAGATGCAAGAAGGTAATATAGCAAAAGGGTTCTTATATAATAAAATAAATAATATCTTAAATATCTTAAACAGTAAATATTGTGCATTCATTTCATATTAGAAATAGGAAAGAAACTTATGGGACACCCTAATATATAATATAAAAGAGTCTTAGTATTTTCATTCTATGGAAAGGTGTGATTCTCATATTAATTAAGCCAATCTTTATATTTCAGACAAGCAGAGCAAAGCAAAACACTTTAGATAGCAAATCAGCCCTCCTGATGAATTTTCGATGACAACAATCGCGCCTTTTTCTCACAGTTTTTCTTTGCCTGGTGAGAGCGCGATTGTAGCTAGTGAAAGTTCTTCTCTTCGCTTCTTTTTGAATAATCCTTCCAACGAATGTGAATGAGGTCGTGGGAGTAGGGAGGATCAGACACTCGAAAAGTAAACAACATAACACTAGACATAAACACGATGGAACGATTATGCTAGATTCACAAAGAGCTCCATTTTTTTTTTTTTTTTTCAGAATTTTCTCCAGAATAAATAAATCTGCCAAATATTTTTTTTCCCTCTCCTTTTATGTTCAGCATAAATTGTCGTCAGAAAATCAACTGTAGTACAAGAGTGAAAGGATAATCTCTAGGAACTTTTTCTAGAAATATTTCATGCGTAGAAGTTAACTGTATGAATTTTTTTTTACTTGTTTATTAATTTAAAAAAGAAACTTTTAGTTTCTTCAGATAAAAATCTTTAAAAAAAATGTAAATGCGTGTTGTAAGATTTGTTACTGAAAAGAATGCTAATTTAATTTTAAAAAATGCATGGCATCAAAACGATTAAACTTTTTACGTAATATTGTTTGCCCATATACCATTATTTTAAATTAATAATGATATTTCAATTCTATTTGTGATTTCATTTTTGCCAATTTTGGTTATAAAATTGATTCAAATCCATTATTGGAATATATGAATGCGTCTGAAAAATATTTTTGATTTATTCCTGTAAATTATTTTTGATATATTTTGGAAAATTATTGGTCTATGTAAATACCTATTTTTATTAAAATTGTGTTAAAGTTAAAATGGAGTATTAAATTATTTATTTAATCTAAAATCATTTGAGGATAACAGCATTCTGATGTAGAAATAATATAATAAATAATTAGTTAAATAATAAGGTGGTATTTTAATTAGCTAATAATAATAAATGATAATATTGATAGTCTTCTTATATGGCCTAACATCACTAGGCTTAGATTTTTGTATCGATATTGTTGTCAGTATGAATATTTTGGACATCTTGAAAAGGTTAAATATTTTTTTATTGTTATTTACGCAATTTCATATTTGTAACCACATTGATATTTAACAATACTTGCATTTTTTATGCTTTTAAATTATTAAAATGCGTATTTATCTAAACATTTTAATTTTTCTGTTCCTTTAAAATATTTTATGATTTCTTTTATTCATTCCTTTTTGTGTGAAAGTATTTAAATATATAAAATGTGATTATATACCGAGCATATCTGAGATTCACGAGTTTTAATATTGGTTATTTGTACGTATTTTATTTCTGCATTCATTTATTCTTAATTTAATTTAAATTTTGAACTAAAGTTTCTGGTATTATTCAAAAGATGTTTATGTTGTTATAAGAAAATGAAATAATTTGTAAAATAATTAGTTATACGAGTTGTATTAATATACGAAACAAATTCATAACACTTTTTATATAATTTTAAAATTGTTAATTTAAGCTAGTTCTTAACTAGTTCAAGGTGCAGTAGCTTTCACCTGCTTTTTATTTTTTAAAACAGCAGTAGTTCGTATTCAGGTCAAATTTAAACTCCACGGCGGTTTCTCTTCTGTTAACGCTTCAGTGTTGTCTTTATTATAATAGAATCATTGCGGTGGAAAGCTATCAATTTTAACTAAAAATGCGTCAAATATACTTTAAAATATTTTTGATTCTTATGAATATATATATAATAATGATAAACATTGTCAACATAACTATATTGATGGATAACTTCAGAAAATATGTATATTTAAAATTTTAATCGATTGACAATTGATTCCGTACGACTGATAACTGGTCAAAAGTAACACAAGTTAAAAACGAAGCCTTAACATAAAATAAAAATTAATATTCGTAAAAAAAAAGAAGAGGAATTACATAATGCCAATTATATTTAAAATAAAATATTTCATTTTTTTTTCCTAATTTGAAAAATCTTTCAGAAATGTTTATTATAATTTATATAGTTTCTTCACTCACCGGCAAAAAGTGTTTTTCATTTCTTCTCTTTAAACCATATTCAGTGTAAAGTTGGTGATACTTTTAGTAGATAAAATTGTCCTGAATAATAGAAATAAAAAAAAAGTTTAAAAAAATTCTGGAGGTTGAGTTGGCTGCTAGCTTTAAAAATTAATATAAAAGGTGACCTTACTATTCAAAAAGGAAGATTTAGATGTTACAAGAATTGAAAGTTCATCGACTTTCCTTGGGATTTTGTTGATATCTGAAAGCACTTCCTTTGACCCATATGTTATTGTTTAATGACACGTGTTCATTAAGTTCACAAAAGCCTTTTTGTACCCTTCTAATCAATGGTATGGAATGAGGGATACATGTGGACAGTATTTGCAAACGCTAATCTTATTTACCTATTGTAAACTGAGTGGTACGCATAAGCTCCACTAATGAAATGGCCACTGTGTATCTATCCCAGGAATTATCATTTTTCACTGAAGAGATAGAAGCTTTGACTCATCTGTTGTGAATTTTTTTGATAAAAGCGATCGTTCGCCTTATGGATGAATAAGCTCTGACAACAAGAAATGATCTGGAAACTAATTTCTGTGCTATCTGTAATGGGAAATACAGAACAATGTGAATAAATATTTAGTTTCGGTATCAGAACTATTCAAGATCTCCTTAATATTTTCTTCTAGAAGAGATACATGTGATACTTGTATGACTTCTGACCAATGGTCAAAATATGTGGGATAACTATACAACTTGTGATAATTTATTTACTAATTCCAAGAAACAGTCTCAGAAAATTTTGTAATTGCATTCTGTAGACTGCATCCATGATTGCAGTTAACGGAGGAATGAAATCTTTGTTCAGGATGTACAAAATTAGTCTGTTTTTATAATGTAATATTCTAGTTTTTTTTTTACGCAATATTTTTTTAAAGCAAAAAGCATATTTAAGTCAAATTTGAAATTAGACGAGCAAAGCAAGATGTTATGTTATGTAATGGCATAGAATATTATTATTTTTTTTTCTTCTTTTATATTTTAGTACGAAAGGAATCATCATACGTAACCAAAGATATACAAAAGAGATTTTTTTAGACATCAGCAGAAAAATATATTATGAAGTTATGCATTATGAAGTCTGATCAAAAAGCATTTTGACTTGATAACAAAAACAAAATTAAAAAAATTATTCAAAGTCACGTTATAAACATTATCCACGTTGTTTTTTTTTTTTTTTTGTTTAAACAATAAATATGCGCAACTAAGCAAAAAAAAAAAAATGGAGTTTTTGAATTAAAAGCTTTTTGAAACTAAAATGCCGCTGCATGTTGCACAAAATAAGAGCAGACGTGATCAATATATAATGAGAAATATTTCTTCTTATTCTTAAAAATATTAAATTTTGCCCTATAAATTTCTTTAACTTTCTAAGTATTATGATTCCATAATTTAATTACTTAACTTATTCTTATTTTATTGATATCAAAGAAAATAAATGTTTTGCCTTTCCTTCTTTTATGCCTAAATATTCCCTGCATTTAATCTAATTTTTTTTCTCCTTTATACTGACAAACACACAGTAATTAATCAAAAATCTTCTCTTGATTTTTGCTTTGAAGAGTTTTCAATTAAATCTATTTATCTATACAACTCAAATTTATATTTAAATAGTAGTTTGTCTTGAAATAAGAGAATTTTAATAAACCGATCTCTCCTTAAAATGTGTGTGTGTGTGTGTGTGTGTGTGTGTGTGTGTGTGTGTGTGTGTGTGTGTGTGTGTGTGTGTGTGTGTGTGCACGCGTGCGTGCGTGTGTGTATACTGGCATTCTACAGGGCAGATCGTTTGACTTATAATTACCGAATTTTGAGATAATATGTAATTGGAATTACATATTATACAGAAATTAATTCATTAAAAATTAACAGAAACTTTTGAATTTTTTCGCGTAACTTCAAAAATATTGTTGCACAAAAAGGAATTTTACACCATTTCATAAATTATTTTTTATTGATGCCAATTTTCTAATCATGCAAATATTTCCTGAATTCTGGCAAATTTTTAAAACTATTTTTCCTAATTTCTATCAATATGAATAGTTTTTGCGCCATAAAACTCCACTAAATTAAATCTAATTTCTATCAATAGATTGTATTGTTACCCAACAGATACAACCATTTTCATTGTTTCGTCAAATATTTAATACCGTGATTTTATTGATTGTTAAAAACTGAAAAAGAATGATTCTTTTTAATATCTATGTAGTTTGCAAGATGAATAAAAAGTAAAGTTGCATTACTGCGAAATTTAGGAAATAGATGAATTAGTCATAAATTGGTCTACATTAGAAAGGTGCAGGTAAACAATAAATGGACTGTATGTAAGATAATTAAAAAAACGCTGTTTTAATATCTAAAAATTTGACGAAATCATGGGCATGAACTTTAATTTCAGTTTTAAAAAAGTTTAGATTTAAGTATCCAATATCCCTGGTGAACCTGCTGGTCGACCAATGCATAGTTTTGAATAAACACCGGAACAAGCAGCCGTGAAAATACATGTTCAAAGCTTGATTACAGACACTTTGCATCTTGATGCAAATGTCTTCATATTAGCATAGCGTTGAATTTTATTTACTCGGATATTGGTACAGATTTCAAATATTATTTTTAGATAATTTTTTGTTTAAAATAAAACCAATCCTTCTAGTTTCTTGATTCTTTTGGGTATTACTCAAACAACTGTATTTGTAGTTTTATCCTATACATATTTTTTTTAAAGTCTATTTTCGATCCTTTAAAGTTGTGGCTTTATTTTTAAATTATAATAAATATTTTCACAATTTTTAAAGAAAAAGCAACTTTACAACCTAGTGTGATATTTTACAACATTGCGAATAAAGTAATTTTAGTAAATAATCTTTGTATGTGGCATGAAAAAAACGTCACAAAATCTTCCCATATTCCATATCCAAAATTTTAAAAATAAGGGATTACGTGAAATTAAACGGAATTCGCATTTTTTTCCCTCATTCTTCAATGATATCAAACATATCAGGAATTAAAAGTAAGCTATAAATTACAAAATACACTGGTGTGCAAAACTTAAGCAACAATGCAAATTTTAAGCAGATAGTCATGAAATTGCAGAAAAGGAGTTCTTGCGATCAGTACAATGAACACGTAATTCAAGAGAAAGGTCATGCGTATGCAAATATCAGGAACAAAACGTCACAGGCGACGTGAGCGGACGCAAAACACGTGAGGAAGGCGCGCACAGCTCAACACTACAATAAAAGGAAGGACGGAGACGCAATTAAAGACATTCGCTGCAAGTGCACGTGGGTTAATTCGTGAAATATGGCTAGCAGAAATCACCTGGACGATTTCACACGTGGAAGAATGATCGGAAAGCTGGAGGAGGGGCGTAGTGTGACCAGTGTAGCTGAAGAGTTCGGAATCAACAAAAGTGTCGTTTCGCGTGCTTGGAAAGCCTTCCAAACCACAGGTACAGCTGTGAGAAAGGTTGGTGGTGGCCGCCCCAGGAAAACAACTGCAGTGGATGACCGACATATCGTCCTGCAGGCGAAAAGAACCCGAAACCAGTCAGCAAGCGCCATTGCTCAGCAACTGTGTGCAGCAACGGGGCGACAAGTGTCGCGTTTTACTGTGTCCAGACGCCTTCACAAAAGGGGCCTATTCGCCCGCCGTCCTGAACACTGCATCCCTTTGACAGTTTCCCACCGGCGGCACCGTTTAGAGTGGTGCAGGGAGCACAAAAACTGGATATCTCATCAATGGAGTCGTGTTCTCTTTACAGATGAGAGTCGTTTTAGTGCCACAAGCGATTCCCAACGCCAGTTGATTTGGAGAGAGGTCGGGACGCGGTTTCATCCCAGTAACATCACGGAAAGAGACCGTTTCGGTGGTCCTGGAGTTGTCGTCTGGGGAGGCATTATGATGAACGAGCGGACTGAGCTCCACGTTTTCGACAGAAGTTCTGTAACTGGAGATCGCTATTGTCAGGAGGTGATCCTTCCCCATGTGTGTCTGTTCCGAGGTGCCATTGGATCAGATTTCGTTTTTATGGATGACAATGCACAGCCATACAGGACTCATGCTGTTGAGGAGCTCCTGGAAAGTGAAGATATCACTCGAATGGATTGGCCGGCGTGCACCCCTGATTTAAATCCGATAGAACATGTGTGGGATGCTTTGGGGAGATGCCTTGCGGCACGATTACATCCTCCTGGGAACACCCGACAACTTAAACAGATGCTGATTGATGAATGGGCACTCTTACCTCAAGAACTGTTGGACAATCTGGTGCTGAGTATGGGGAGACGGTGCGAAGCAACCATTGCAGTAAGGGGAGGGCATATCCCATACTAAGGAACATCTGCTTGCTGTTCTTCCTCTTGGACAGACAATCATGTGTAACGATACTATGAGTTCAATAAAGAATTTTTTTGCTTGATTCCGTACTCTATGCATTTTATTCATTTCTGCGCAACTATGCTTTTGTTCTTTCAGAACAAAATGCTGTATCTCATTTCTGAATTTCATGTCTCTCAGATGATTTATCGTGAAGTTATGGCAAAAAACATACCTGCTTAAGTTTTGCACACCAGTGTATATCCAGAAACATTTATTTTTCAGTCATTTCATTCAGAAACAACTATAAATTTATTACAAACAAAATCTTGCTTATTGCCAGGTTGCTATTTGCTAAATACATTTTGAAAAAGATTATGGCTGAATTATTTTAGACTATATAAAGAAAATGAATCATCTTGTAAATTTGTAATTTCTACTTCTATCTACAATAAAATTATGTTATTTTATGCATAGTAATAGGTAAGTACAATTATTTGGATGCACCTTTTTTTAAACCCACCCGCATATTTTTACAAATAACGATTAGTGTGAAATGGTATTTCAAATACTTTTAATCACAAAATAATCTAAACTCCTTTTTTGGCAAACTATCTTAACATGAAATGCCGAAATGTAATCGATGCTTAATCAAATAAAACGAGAATAAGAACAATTTAACACATAGTTGTTAAATCAATTTAATGAAATTTTCGTTGAAATTGAATATCAACCATATCAAGAAAAACGGCTTCGTTGAAAGAATAAGTTTAAAAAAATTATGCAAACTTAAATTGATAACTATTTATCATAAAACTCATAATCGCTTCTGAATTCTATGAAACAAATTTTAATTGAGAAAATTCTTTATAAACTTAATCAAGGAATTAAGAAAAAAAATATTACTTTATATTATATTCGAAATTTGTATTCATTTACAATACTTTTTTTAAAAAAAACATGGATTAAATTATAATAAATTGACTATAATAAATACATTTTTTTTCTTATGAATTATTTTTCTATTTTAATTCAAACATTAAACAATATCTTTTACGAAAAGACTTTTTCTCTTTTTATATTTGTATACTTAGTTTTATATATTTGAAATATCTATAAATTTCCTTAAGAGAAAACTAATGCATTATCAAATGTTAATACGTTTGAAAGCTTTGATTTTTTTTAAAGTGATTTTAGAAATAATAAAAAAGCTTCTAGAAATTACTGGAAAATTTTTCCTACTTTTAGAATGTGATTTCGATATCGGAAGCTGATAAAAGACAAGAAATATCATCGTTTCTAAATTTTAATACATATTAGAAAAATTAAGCATGACATGTGGGAAATTAAAACATTTTAAACTGCATTTTTTTTCAGTTCGAAGCAAAGAATATAGAAATTCTTTCTGAAAAAAGACATTCACTTTTAAAAAAAATATTTATCAGACAAAAAAAAAATAATAGCCATCAGTATGTCTAAAGTATGGTCATTTAGCGTATATTTTGTGTTTTCTGGTTAAAAATTATATTAAAAAAACTACTCATGCATTTGGTTTGTACAAATTAAACTATTAATATCCAAATTTTAAAAAATTGTGTATAATCATTGTGTGAAATTATACCAACAAGTACGATAAAATCACGTACCTTTAGAAAAGGTTATGAAACCTTAAAATTTTTGATAGAAAAATAATCAGATATTTTTGTCTAAAAATTTAAAACATTAATTTTTTTTTCATTTATTAAAATCAAGTTATTGACTTTCATTCATTCTGAATTATTTTTTGAGAGTAAAATTAAAATAGAATTTAGTTATACTTACGTCTCTCCAAACTGTTGAATGGAAAAAAAAATCTTCTACTCTGCTATTATCTTCTTTTTTTATGCTAATAATCTACAGAGAAATATAAATTTAAATGATCATTCATTTGATACGTTTTAAATGTTGCTGTTACTTATATAGATAAAAAATAAACTAACAAATTTATTTTATAATAACTAACTTAAAACACTGGGTTAGCTACTTTAGCCTATTGTTAATCAAATCAGTGCTTAAAATTATGGAAACAGCCTGAAATTTCCGCTTCTGTCTTGACCACATAATGTGTTTATGCAAAGTTTAGCTTTCTAGGTCATCTGGGAAGTTCAAGAGGGAGAAGACAGACAAGTGCGTACACAAACAGTTTATTGTTTGTTTACTCTCATTCATTTTTGTTTCTTTTAAGGCAGTGACTCTTCCTATTTTAGTATTATAAATAGCTCAGGAAGAGGTGCAGCAACAAAATACTCAGCAAATGTACAGCAACAAAATACTCAATTTTATGCTGCCTAAAGATTATTTAAATTTTTATTGAAAAAATATTTTAAAATATCCTATAAAATTATTCCAAATTAATTTTTTTTTCTTAAAACGTATGCAGAAAATTAACATTATGTGTCAGAAATCTCCACTGAATTGTACGCACTGATTTATTGCACTCAAATTTTTCTATCACTTTTTACCAAACATTTTTCTCTGTTCACAAATTGACACATCTACCCTTAGATATTAAGCTTTAAAGCATTAGAAAACTGGAACAACGGAATAATATTTTCCCCTAACACATTAACAGAGCTTTCAAACTCGAACACTACGCAGGCATGTATTGGTGCAATGCATTTCAGATGAGAAGTACTAGCTTTTGAATTAAAAAAAAAAAAAACTGATACGTGAGTTGAGTCTGTAAACTGAATATATTGTGAAAAGGAGCTGCTTGCTGAATTTAATTGTTGGCTTCAAAGTACCAATGTTGTAAGAAGCAATTATTTTCCTTACACAACTTTGATACGAGTGATGCTGCAATCACTTAACTCTTCGGGCCCAAAATGAGGAATTGGGAAATCTCAAGTCAGTTTGACTTCCTAACCCAGTTCTTCCATGACAGCCAGAAAAGAGAGGGCATGAAATAAAGTTTTTATTTTTTGCGCAATCTATTCGGTAATCTGGCGTAAACCGCTGTTCGTATAATGCGTAGGATACATCACCAAAAAAAAAATTAAAAGTTTTAGGAATCTGAGATACACAGAATAGAGATAAAAAGTTCAAAATGTTGTTTTGTAATAAAAGTTATTGGTTATAGTAATTACAAATTGTATTTTGTCACATTTTTTTATTTAGTTATCAATTAATTAGTTGTTTTCTGCAGTTTCCTGTTTTATTTCAGATTGTGAACAAAGTGGGAGAATATTATATGAAGCTGTGTTCTCATTGAAATTTATAATGCCAAATGAATATACTGCAAGAAGTTATGTTTCTAAAGAAATTATAGCGGAATACTACTTAAATCATTTATATTCCTGGAGAATATTGTCTATCCTACATTTGTAAGTAGCGGGAAAATCACTTTTCCTCTTTTTCTAAAGTATTTGTTTTTCTATTTATTATATTTTATTTTTGTTAATGAAGATTGAAAGTGATATTAGATTTGACAGCAACATGCGATTATCTCAACTTAAAAAATAATAATGTTTGTATCGTACATTTTATCGTTACAATTAATTATAATTTTAAGCTTATATCTTGAACCAGTATAAACTATATTTTATACTACCCACCTTTCACCAGCTAATTCATCAAGGCTATAACTTTCAGGATTAAATTTTCAATCGAATATTTAATGTGACTTGATTTCTTAATAGCTTCTTTAGCAAAATATTTTTACGTTTCAAATTTTGATAGGTATATAACTTATACTATTATAAAATCCTTACACCGTTCCGCTCATTATATTATGCATCTTCCTAATTTTTTTCTAAAATCTTGTAAAATTTGAATTTTAAATTAAAGGGGATTAAACTTCAATTAAAAAAAACATTTTTGCAAAAACCAAACATGTTGATTATAGAAAACAGAAACGTTCAACAATGGAGTCTTAAGTGTAATATAGAATATTTTTTTTTAATTATGCAATATCTCAAAGAATTTTTCTACAAAAATGTCTCTATCTCATCATAAAAGTCAGTTTTTTATTTTATTTTCACAACAACTTTAGATGGCATAAATAATAATATTTCATTTGTTTTCAATCAATAAATGTACACCTTAAAAAGTTAAGAATTTTAAGCTTTATACAATCCTTTGTT
Source organism: Argiope aurantia (assembly GCA_026543865.1). Classification (NCBI taxonomy): domain Eukaryota; kingdom Metazoa; phylum Arthropoda; class Arachnida; order Araneae; family Araneidae; genus Argiope; species Argiope aurantia. The sequence continues at coordinate 183,705 of JAPMOR010115756.1, forward strand.
CCTTAGAAATCATATTCATGAGATATTCTTGACATTCCAACTTTTAAATGAAGCGGAAGTATGGCCAAATATGACGAGTTATGAAATTCTGAATATCACTTTTTTAGTACATTAACAATTTCATAATTTTAGTTTAATCAGCTTTGGGGAAATGGAAGTCAATGGAGTGGTGTGAGATCGCTTTTTATAAGAAAATATACAAATATTTCAAAATTCAGTTTAGTCGCATAGAGTGGACATATATTTTTTTTTATTTAAAATGTCAGAATTCCAAAAATAATTTACTAACTGTGACTAACAGAATCGTAGGTCTGTATAAAATCTGAAATTCATTATTTCATCAGAAATGCATTGACTCAAATTAGTTAAAATTGAATTCTTTATTTCTCTCAGTCCATTTTTCCAATTAGATAGATATGTATAATATCAACTGTTCAGAAATTGGTTGTTATATATATATATTAGCCGCCTTTGGCGACCAGCCGGTTCGCCAATCTTAATGTTCGTTTAACTTTTAATAATTAAATATTTTACGCAATTCCTACTTTAATAGATTCTTCATCAAAATATTTTAAAACTACAAATTTTGATAGTCATATAATTCACTCATAATATTATAAATGCCTTCTTTCATAACGTAATATGTGTCTCTCTAATTTTCTGTTAGCTCCCGTAGAATTAATGCTTTAAATTAAAGTGGAAAGAATTAATCTGCAATTAATATAATAATATATTTTACTGAAACAAAGCATTTTTTTATAATGTGACTACTGATAACAGAGTCACTGAGCGTTTAAACTTTATGGGCACTAAAGAATATATTTCTTAATTTATGTAATATCTCAAGAATTTGTCAACAAAACTTTCTCAGATTCATCATGAACAGATCGATTAATTAACAATGTTTAATTTTAAATGCATCAAACACTTAGAAAATAAAATGAATCGTTTAAAATAATCGGTCAAAAACAGGTTTAAAAAAACTACTTAAAAAACGATGTACTTAAAACTATAAGCATATGCAAAAATATATAACTAACATAAATACAATTTAATTACAAAAGCATACAACTAACCTAAAAATAATTTAAATCAAGTCCGCAGCCGTTGATAATAGTTGTCAACAATTAGTTTTAATTAATACAGTTAGTTTTTAATTAATTAGTTTTAGTTAGTTTCAACAGTTAGTTTTTAATTAATAATTAAAATTCTGATTAAAAATTCAAAAAAGGGACCCCAGGTGCACATTCCCGACCTCTAAGGTATACATGTGCCAAATTTGGTAGCTGTAGGTCAAATGGTCTGGCTTGTAGAGTGGCAACACACACACATTGAGCTTTATATAAGTATAGATAGATGTATATATGTGCCATGGTTGCTTTAAATATTACAGAAATATTAAATTATTTATATAAATAGTTTAAAGGTTTATATAAACCTTTTTCTTGCACTCATATTTTTAAAAAATATTACATTTCAAATTCATTTTGTTTCTTATAGGCACGTGGTGAAACTTTTACTTTTCTAGATTTAATTTGCTGTAAGAGTTAATTTAAACTTTTAATTTAGGATTTTGAACCACATGTTGCTATCACGTTGATTTTTACCTTGCAAGTCTAATGTGCTCGTGCAAGTTAAATTTTATTTTTATTTTGTTTGAAATAAATTGTTGGAAAATACGCTTATTTTTTTTAATTTATATAAAAATAAACATATGTTCAAATTTTGGTATCATTGGAAAGATAATTTTTTTAATTTAAGTTGACATGAAAATTATTTTTATGCTATAATATTTTCAGAAGTTGTTCCGAGAAAACTCCAGAATTTTATTTAATGTTTCAGTAATTAAAATTTAAAATATTTCTCCTGGGTGTATATTTACACCCTCCAACTTTGTAGGGGGACTTGACACCCAAGTTTGGTAGCTCTATATCAAGTAATCTGGCCTGTAGAGCACCAACACACATAAATACAAATATACTTTCATCTTCATTATAAGTAAAGATAAGTTTAACACCACTTTTCCCTCGCATTTTCTGCTTAAGACTTTATCTAAAGTTTCATTTTAATATAAACAAATTCTTTGAAAGATTTTTTTAAATTTCTTTCTTTCTAATTAATACTGTCTTTTATACTTTTCAACAGTTGGATGATTCATTAAAATTTTGTTTCCATGTTTTGTTATTAGAATGTAACAATTTATAGGGTGTGAGTTTGACTTTTCAAAAACTACTGGATATTTTAAATAGCTTGATTTAAGTAAGAATAATACGTACCTGAAATTTCTCAATTGAGAAAAAAAAATTTCTCGTCTAAAAATATTTTTTCCTAATATTTCAAAACAAAAAACATTTTTTAATGAGCAAACAAATAATTTTTGCCGACTCTTTAGAATTAAAAACAGCGTTTCCCTGAAAGAGTATCATAAAGAAAGATTGACATATATAAATGCTGAATGAATTAGTTGAGTCTCCACCAGAAACGGACTTGTAGTCGGAGAAGAATGCAAGGGAACTAACTAACCTTGAAACATTAAGAAACCAGAAATGATTATACCTTCATGAACTTGAGATTTAATGATCGTCATTCAATGACTCGTGACAATATAGATCAAGCAAATTTTCAGAAACTAGTTATTCATTCGAACACGTAGATTTAAAAAAGAAAATGAAAAAATAGAAAGGAAATACTAACCTTAATAAAAAAAAATAATCTCAATGTAATATTCTGGTATTTAATTTCATATTCATTTACATTCTTCTCTTGTTAAAATACGCGTGAAAGGTCATATTACTTTAATTCACCCAAAATAGAAATTTGATTATGATAAACTAAATAATGGATTCTAATTTTAGTTACTTTTGATTTGAATGAAATTTCTATTTTTCACTAAAAATCTTGAATTGAATGCTGAGACATCTGCATTTTCTCGAAATCGTGAGCAAAGTTGCAAAATTAGTCATAGAAGAGGTACATTAAATTTGCAGAGGGACTATTTAGACATTCTTTTACCTATACCTGATGCGATATATTATATCGCTCAAAGCTCCATCTAATCTAGGCCCAAATTATGACCATTTATTTTTTAATGAAAACACATTTTTATCTGTAAATAAAGATTCTTTAAAAGCATCGCTTTAAAATAATTTGTTTCAAAAACGCATTATGTTCAATACCTAGATTCAAATAAACGATAATTCGATTTATCACATTACTCTTTGCTTTTACTAAATTAATTGACTCTGTAATTTTATTTAAAAAGTGTTGTTAGTATGAACGTGTTGTGGTTTAATTGGCAGAAAGAACAAGTGACATCATAAAGAAAAAAAAAGAAAGTTTTAAAACATTTGGAAATCTTGTTCTGAAATCATCATTATGAATTATGTAGGCAAAATTGTGCCTGATATTCAGCCTCTACCGGATGTTTATATTTCGATAACTGAATCTGAGCGTTGGACTTCTCTCATTAATTGTATATCATACCTGTGACAGGCAAATCGAAAATTCCAACCTTTTACGAAGAACTTAGTTGTTTTTCGCAATACGTCATTTTCAAATTTGAAAAAAGAGTGGCGGTGTTCTTCATAATAAATCTGATTTTTCAACCTACAATGTAGAAAGAGATGAAAACAAATATTAATAGATTGAAACTTGGATTGAAAACATTTATTTAGCAGTAAAACTAAGCATTGTTGCTAAGTAAGCAAATTCAATCATTGGTGAAAATCAGTCATGAAAAGGAATTTTAATATTTATTTAGTGTATACGAAAGGTTGAATTTATGTAAAATGCATCTTGAGGGGATAGTTTTACTATGTCCTTCCATTGACCTCTCTAGAAATCTAGTGCTCTATATGCCTTCATAAAATTCGGGAAGCCAAAGTTGGATGAGGGCTTATCATTCTGGATGCTTCATATATCTACAACATCTGTCTAAGTGTATTTTAGTAAATTTTCAGTTCTAATGACTTGAATTTGCATCAATGCATTCACATTATTCTAATGCATTACAAATATTGTTTTAAAAAATTCTTTTTGAACGAAAGGTAATCATTTTGATTATGTAAAATGGAAATTAATGGCATGCATTTTATACTTGACTGACGAAAAAGAGAAATTAATTTCAATTCAGTCTATAAGTTAGTCCAGTTTTTACAAAACTTTTATACAATCCACTAAGCATATTCAGATTATAAAAATTTTGAAACAAACAGGTGAACAGAAATAAAAGCAGAACTATCAGATTTTCATTTCTGTTTCAAGTAAGTTGATTTTGTGCATCGAAATTTAGAAGGACTTCATAATCGGTTTCATTATCGAGAGCTTTCATGTCCCGCTTTCCCAACAGCTATAATGGCTTGTAAATCTTTCCCGGTTCGTTACCAGGAAGCGATGTAATAATTTTAATTTTAATGATGCATATTTTAATGGAGTTTGCAGTTGGTTATATTCGCTGATAACCATGATTAAGAACGTACCCTACATCACATTTAAGAAGAAAAAAAAATTGATAAAAAAACTAATTGTTTAAATTGAAATAAAATTATAATAGCTAATTTCACAATATTTCCATCTGAAATACTAATTAATATTCATTTTGATGAAGTATGAACTCACATGCTTTTTAAAATAACAACATATTTTTTTTAAAAAAAACCTGCTTCTGTTTGTGTTTGGCTCATTCAAGCTCTATGAGAGTATTATCAACATTACTCTAAACGAGAATTGAAGCAAGACAACTATCCCCAACTTGATTGCCGGTGTGAGTCAGGTTCTCAGCAATGAGTAGTAATCACATTGCTCTTGACTACGTCATAACCGTCCGAGGGCTTTCACTTTCTACAGCAGATATGGATGTTCTCGTTGCAGTTTAGACTCTTGGATTGCGCAATAAACATTTCGGAGATCTGGAGCAAGTGGGAATTCGTTTTTGGATGGAGAATTACAGGAAAATTACTTAAATCGCTCAAAGAGGACCTCCGAATAGGGGATTCCAGTCTTACATTCTATTAAGGAATCGCAAGTTTTCAGGAAGACGCTCTTAGATCATACTTTCTGAAATCCAGGTGTTGCGCACTATCAAGACAAATTTTTCGTAACTTAATACATTTTTTGGTTAACAGGAAATAAGTCTCATTACACTATATATCAGAGGGGGTGATCAAGCTTCTAAAATCCGGTAGAGCAATCGAGATGCTGACTAAACAGGGTCGGCTAAACATAGTAGGAATTCCAAAATATTAAAAAAAAATTAATTATTAGAAGAAAATATAGAAACAATTAAATTGTTGATAATTTTTTAAAAAGCTTAAGCAAGCAGCAAATGAAGAAAAGGAAAAATAATTATACTTGGCCTTGCTTTTACAATTTTACCATAAAACTGACTCATCCATATCAATTCTATTAGAATGACATATTCTATGTTCAATAAAAATTGAGAAAGGGAACTTTTCATGGGTTAATTTTAAAAAATTAAATCCTTTTTCTTAATTTCAATTATTAACTGCTAATAAAATAATGGGGCAATTAATTTAGATTCAGAACATTCTAATACAGTCCAATATCAGGGCTGAGCCTGTTTCTCGGGGAGGTCTGCCCAAATTTGGTAAAATAATGGAGTAAGATTCTTAAATATCAGGTAAAAATAAGAAAGTAGTGAAAGATAATCCAATAATAATTTTATAATAGATTTAGAACAACTCAATCAAAAACTACGATGAAGAAACAGACTGATGGAAAATTGATTAATTGATTTTTGAAAAGGAACATATAATATTTTGTAAATCTATTTAGATTTGCAAGTTTTCATTAATTTCTGTAGAAATTATTATTATCTTTCATTTCTAAAATTTCTGTCATATGCTTTGAAATTAATATAACTGAAATGTATGGTAAAATGGAATCCAAATTCTTGTGTGTATGTGTGTGTGTGTATGTGTAATTTCAACATCACTCGATTTATATTTTTATGTTTATAATGATATTTTAATCATATTTATATTTATGTTTGATTGCTCATTTCACTAGTGTGACTTAAGAGTTATTGTAAGATGTTATTGATTGTTTTAATAGATAATTTGTCAATTGATAATTATACATAATTCTAGATGTATTATCTCAACTTTTGATATCACAATAAATATTGAGAACTCGTAATTTTTTTTAAAATATTTGGAACATTTTTCTGAAACCAAAGTTATTTATTTTCTAACTTAAGACCGTTCATTTGTTGCTAATAGTTCCTTACAGTTTTATGAAAGTCTTATTTTATAATTTAATGCTCTATGAACTATCGTATGCTTCTATTTTAAAAAGCTCTCTTTTGAAAGTTTTCTTGGAAGAACTAAATTCATAAATAAATAAATGAAAATAATAACAACTGATTACATCAAAAGAAAAAACTTTATTGAAATTATTTATTTATTGCCGTTTTTCAATTCATGTTATCCTTTCAGCAAAATCTCAACCAATAAAAAGTTGAAACAAATAATGATTGAATATAGATATATATAAAATATTTTGTTAAAATATGAACATTAGACAACGCTAATGCTGTCTGAATAATTCTGCATCCGGTTGAAGCACATGTTTGCGAGAACATTCGAAATCGAAAGCACGTGAATGAAAACAAGTTACTAGTCATGCATTATTTGCACCACGACGGATACAGCCAAAAAAAACAATGCATGTCATTTGGTTGTCGGGTCCAAAGACATTTCAGTGCTTATCAGTTATCATCGTAACCGATAGCGCTTTTCAATGGGGTGAAAGAAACGGGTAAATATTGCACTCAAATGTGTGTCTAGGTCAAGGTAGTTTAAAAACTTCGTTAGTGGATTAGCAGTTAGGATATAAGCGCTAATTGCTGCTATAAAATAACTTTATTGTGCTGTCAACATTTTCTCAGTTCGTTTTCTTTAGACTAAAGGGAAACTGATGCAATTTCCTTTAAGTATCGCACGTCATAATCCATCAGCAAAGCCATTCTAATTTTGCTACAGGCTGAGCTATTCAGCTGAGGTAAATATTCGAAAATATTATACCGTACATGAAAGATAAGTTCAATAAAGTAAGAATCACCCTTTTATAATCATTTGTCCAAAAATCTATATATATATATATAACGCTAACGTACGTGGCACAGAAATCGAGCTTATTACTAATTGTCCAATGGCAACAGTTAAATATAAACAAAATATCGTATGAATTTCGAAATATTTTATTCATTGAACCTTTTTACAACTGTACTGAATCAAACGCTTCGCTTAGTTAATTAATGGAGCTGTAAAATATTGTTAGAAGTGCTCTGAAAATATTTCGCCATGTCACCAAAGAGGACATTTGATCAGAAGATATAAAAAAAAATCAAGAAATAGGCTTCAAACAAAAAGTTCAATCGCAAAAATAGGCTTAACCGTTGTTAAATAAGTAATCTTGCTTAATGTACGGTCATAAGTTAACTTTTTTATATTTGTCCCATTTTAATTCTTTTTCTGATAAATGCTATCATTGATAAGAAGCCATATTTTTATAAAATTTTATTTATATGTTGTTTAACTGACGACACTGTCATTACAGAAAAAGCATCGAAAGCCGTTGATTGAACAATAAGATAAGCCTTAAAAGGTTTTTTTTAAAAAAATTTTGAAGTTTAATTAGTATATAGCATAGAAATTTTTACTGGATACCAGTAGTGCATTTTTTTTTAATTATCAAAGTTTCGAAATATCACAAGCGGCTTAAAATTTAACTTGGAGAGGATTGGTAGACTCCTTATAAAAGGACTCGCGAGGACTCCTCATGTCCCTCCTTATAACATGAAACAAAACACCTCTAATAAAAGAAATTTAACAGGGCAAAAGCGCATCAAATGTATGGTGCATGAGTTGACAGATTTTGCAAAGATAAAAAAATGAACGCCTCACCAAATTGTTTTATTCTTA